>PUFA01002791.1:0-22897 GCA_003508835.1 Eonycteris spelaea
GGGGAAAAGGGCAGTTCCACAGGCCCTGGTTTTGTCACTTGAACAACTGACCAACATTTCTGTGTCATCACAGATTATTTTTGTTTTATTTTTCCTGAAAAATCTGAAATGCTGAATGAAAAATGGATAGGGAAATATTATGACCATGAAGGGTTCAAAGTACAGGCTACAGAGGCCCGAGTTTTGAAAAGACTTTTAATTGTTCAGAACAAAGACCTGAGCAGCTTTAGGATTTTGTCCCACTTCCCCATCTGTGTGTGTCACTGTGGAGTACCACCCTGCCAGACCATACAGATAATAGTCGGCCTCGTCCTCAGGCTGGGCCCCTGTGATGGTGAGGGCAGCTTTGTTCCCAAGGATGGATCCGGAGAAGCGACCAGGGATCCCAGAGAGGCGATTGTTTGTGTTGTAGATAAGCGTGCGGGGAGCCTGGCCTGGGGTCTGCTGGTGCCAGTAGGGGTAGTTACTGGTGGAGACTGACCCAGAGCTAAGGCCACAGGTGAGTGTGACCGTCCCTCCAGGAGACACTGACAGTGATGCTCCTGAGTCACCATAGTCTGAGAATCAGCCCCTACAGGCAACAGGAGAGACACAGTTGTTATGGGAGACAAGGTCGCCATGAGACACAGCTTTTATGTGCCCCCCAAAGATGCGGAGTCCCTTCCCCTGACCTGAGCCATAAGCGAGGAGCCCCAGCAGAAGCACCGCAGGCCATGGTGGGGACACTCACAAGACGCGGCCTCCTCAGACTCCTGGGCTGAAATATGGTGTCCTGGGGCCTTTTAAGCTTCCCACTCATTAGGAGGACAAGGGCCTCAGCAAATCAGCTTTCTCTGTCTTCCTGCCCAGAGTCGCCCTGATGTCCCCTGGGGGAGATCTTGAGAGAGGCAGCTGGGCCCTCACATGACTGATGACTATAAAGTGATTGAGACACTGAGTGAAGGGTTTGATGCCTGTCACCAAATCAATGTCCCTTCTTCTCATGTGACCTCAGACCTCAATTTTTTCTCTCTAGAGCCAGAGATCTGAGTGATGGGATGGGTGTGTCTGCTTGACAGCCCCAGCATGCTGGTTCATCCCAGATGTAACCCCATCCCTAAGAATATCTCTACCTTCCTCAGTGAAATCCCTTCTTGTCCTCTTTGAATGAGCTTAGCTGTCAGCCTCCGTCCGGCAGTGAGTCCTCTGGAAACCGCCAGAGTCTGTGACCGGGGTGTGAGGGGTCAGGGGTCTTCCCCTGAGGAGCCTGGCCCGTGTCCCAGGGGCAGCGCAGGAGCAGAGCAGGACTGCCGGTGTCGACGCAGAGGTGCGCCCACAGGGACGATGGAGTCGCCCCTCTGTGCTAAGAAGCCACGGGTTAAATGGCACAGCCTCCTGCACTTGCAGATGTTGAGTAGGAAAGGTCACATTACAGGGTAATTTCACAGTGTCACCATGAAATGATGAAAGTCCTCAGAGTATCAATTACAAGAAAAAAGGAAAACACATGTCTCGTAATCAGACATAAGAACAAGGCTGTGTGTCACCAAGTTGCCCTGAAAATCATATACCAGTTTAAAACTACCTTTCTCTTCCTAGTCTGCTGTGGACCGATGAAATGGGAGGATAGAGAAGGGGCTCAGATGTGAGGAGGAGGAGCAGGAAGTGAAAAGGTCTCCAGTCATTAGGGAAGAGCACACGTGACTGGTGTCAATCAAAATGTGAAGTAAAAATATGATGTGGTGTCCATTTTGGAATTATGGGAAAAGTATCTGTTTAATCAAGTTTGCGTGATTATTTTCCTCCCTCTACACTTGTGTTGGAGAGCTTCAATGTAAGTCAGATAAAAAAAATTCATAGTAAATCAATTTTTAATGCACATATACATCGAGTAGTGTAGAGAAAAATAAGTAATTTCATATCTATCGAATTTTGAGATGTGAGGTATTGACAAAAAAAAGAAAAAAATGAGAAAGCTGAAAACAAACAACATATTTTAAAAGTCCTATAAAATAAAAAAACAAGAAAGAACAGACTAGTAAAAAAAATACCACTGAAAGAATGACAGACAGACGGATAAAGCATTTATTTCACAATAATCAATACGTTTTCTGGTTGGAATTAGAGCAGGGCTCCCTGAGGTTTGCCACCGTGCACACTGTCTCGGGCATCCTCTAGGCACCATGGGTCCCATTAGTGTCGCCCCTGGGGCAGATGTGGGTGGGGATTGGAGCCAGGGTGGAATGGAGGGACAGGCTGGATAAGGGAGATGCACCCAGGGCCCTGGAGCCCCTCACGTGCAGGAAGGAGACAGAGCAGCGCCCCCTGCGGGTCCTGAGTGACACTGCCTGACTCAGGGAGGAGCTTTTCTCTCTGAGGGAAACTGTTAATGCAGGCTGACCACCACCTCTTCACATCTGCTGTCTCCTAGAGTCCAGGTGCATTGTCACCCGGAGACAGCGCACATACCCTAGACTCAGCCAAATCCTCCCTGGGGCCAAAGTGAATTTTTCTTCTGATACAATGGATTCTTCTCGCTCTTATACTGAGTCCTTTGTGCAATGATGGTTATTATGATCATAAATGAGATTGAATTGTGATTTTCAAATTGGATACTGCTTCTGTTGGGTCATTCTACGGATTTTCTAAAAGGAGAAAAGAAATTTAGGCTACATGTCTGCTAATATCATATATATTTTAAATCATTTTTTAACCAAGACTTAGGCACTAATGATGGCAAAGACAGCATCCTCTGACCCAGGACCCTGGTTGGAAATTAGCATGTGGTAGAGAATAGATAACGACCACCTGTGCCCAGATGCCAGGAGCAAAAGGCCGTGCAAATGCCCTTCCTCCCCAGTATCCTTTCCCTGTCCCCTAAAGGAAACTCCTTCCAATAAGTGAGAAGAGAGGAATCTGGGTCATGGGGAGAAGCCCCAGAGCTCTGCTCGCTGAGGCCTAATTGTTGGCATTGAGACTCTCCCTCCCCAGGTGTGTCCTATCCTGTGCCCAGGCAGCACAGTAGGTCAAGTTTCTCAAGCAAATTTATTTCCTGTTGTGTGATTGTCCATCGACTTTTGCCTGTAAATCAGGCCTGGACAATGACTTCATGAGAGAAGGATGACACATGAGGCAAATGTGTGTGTCAGAGCCGAGGCTCATGTGGCTCCTGGTGCAGGTAAGTCACACTTCAGTGGGACACTGCCTGCTCAAGTGTGCCAGAGCCAGTGAGCATTCTCCCAGCCTGCCTGGCCCAGACCCTGAGCTCTCAGGACCGGTCCACCTGCGCCCCCTGCTGGTCTCCAAACTCAGTCCTCAGCCCATGTCACTCCACCTGGCTCTCCTGGAAGGGCTTCTGATTTCTGCAGGTGGATCTTCCTCATGTCATTTTCCAGGGCAGTAGAAGGAGAAGGACCACCGTGTGCAGTCTGGGGAAGACATTGAGTTCTCAGGTCCCTAACGACCTCCAGGCAGATCAGTGGATGCATCTGTTACCAGATGTTTCAGGATTTCCTATACTTGATTTTGCTTCTGCCTTGGCCCTGGTCATTACGAGCACATGATGACCTTGAATGAAGAGCCAGGCTTAAAGTTCCCCAGGAAACCCACTAATTCATTCCTGGTCATAATTCGTCTTGGGTGACCCTATAAGTGGAAATATTTGGTGGCGGTTATTTGTTGCTGTAGTCGTTGTTATAAGGGGCACTGACAGGTTCCCACTCACATTACAAGTGTCTTTGCAATGAGAGCAAAATGTCCTCAGGGAAAATGCGTCTGTTTCCTTGATTACTTCTGTAGGATCTCAGGTGCCCTTGAAAATTTCCCTGACAGGACTTTTTATTTTGACTCTGATATATTTAAGCTTCTTTTTATTCTAGTTTGTAATTTTCTCATCTGGATTGATATGAAAAGAACATTAGGATGAATGGAGCTCTCATCCTTGATAGCGGTTCTTCCTCCATTTCTGGCCTAAGAAACCCTCAAGGCATGTTCCCAGTCTGCCTCAGGCCTGATGACGTCCTTTTGTTAAGGACTCAGTGGATTTAATAAGGATTTAATGGATTTATAAGAATTAGGTCTAAAATACTGATAGCTCCTAAATATCATCCCAGACAAAGAACCAGAGAGGTTGGACAGGTGCGGAAGTCCTGGGTTGAAGTGGGGAAAGGGAGCTGGTGAGGGTCTGAGAGACACACCCTTAATGGGAGGGTTCTCCCAAGCCTATGGGTCAGGATCCCTCAGAGGGTGAGAGAGAGAGAGACAGAGACAGAGACAGAGAGAGAGAGAGAGAGAGAGACAGAGAGAGAGAGAGAGAGAGAGTCTCTCCCTTTTCTGTGAGCAGCAAGGCCTGGCTAGGAGCAGGGAGGGTCGTACACGAGCTTGGTAGAGGTGTAACCCAGGGGACTCCTAGGTTACAGATGCTCAAATTGTGCTTTCCTTGTCACCCTACTCAACAAGTCTGAGGGATATTTTGGATTCAGGGGGACAGTTAAAGTGCACCAAGCACAGGTGGGGTGCAGACATGGAAAAAGTCGTCATCGCCTTGAGTTCCTGACAAAGACATGAATGAGATTGAATTACTTGGGTTCCTTGTGGTCAGATCCTAAGCTGGGTCCTTGGGCATCAGCCTCTTGTTAACTTCCATTGATTATTCAGAAGGAATCTGTGCAATCAGGAGAAAGTTTCCACCTGTGGAGAGGTGACCAGGCTGAGAACTTACCATGAAAAATATTCAGCCATTCTCAAAGCCTCAGACCCTTGGAAAGTCTTTGGATCCTCAGGGGGTGGTGACCACTTCAGCAGGAGAGTCAGCCCTCATGTGAAGTTAGATGCAGGAAAGGACCAGAGTGTGATGGTCCCACAGGAGGAGAGGGAGGATGGCGTCTCCAGTCCTTTGGGGTCTGGAGCACTGTGCCAGAATCACCGATGTCTGATCCTAATGAACAGCCTCTTCTGAGGACAGGATCTAGGAGCTCCTCGAGATCCATTTCTTGCCAGCGGATTCATTTCGCTTGGTTTTGAGACAGAACTCCAGGGTACCACGTCTCTAGGCTCCTGCCCGGATGTGTTGTTGCTGGGCCATGCAGTGCATCTCCATGAAGCTGCTTTTTGTGCTGTAGACGATGTTATTCCTGAGACCTGAACCCACACCATGGATAGATGTGTCAGCACAGCCTGGGTGCAGGAGGCTAAAGAATCTAAAAGATCCAGGGAGGTAAGATTTGTGTTTCCTGCTCACTTTGTCCTCGGTCTAAGAGATGTGAGGATCCAGAGCACAGAGGTGTGGGATTGCCAGAGAGTTTGGTAAGTGAGGGGGAATTGCAAAAGCAGAAAGTCACCAAGAATGAGAACCCAGCCCCTGAATACAAACTGAAATGGAAGCCCCAACTGTCCCCATGTGAGGTGCAGTGGGAAGAAAGTAAGGAAACAAGTGACACACCCGTTTCTCACGTCCGGCACTTGATCACATGAGCAAACGCTCGGTGCTCCCGCTAGCACTGCTGTGGGGGAGACTGACTGTGGGGCCCGGGGTGCTGACTCTCATCTCCCGGGCCTGGTGCAGTCGAGGAGGACGGGGACGGTGCATGATGCTGGTCAGTGGTGTTTGGCTCCATCCTCAAGTTGTAACCAGGAGCTTCTGCTGTAGGAGACATGGCAAAAACAAAGAGAACCAAGGTTCCCACAGGACATGCCTGTATCTACGTGTGCAGATCTTTGATGATGTGAACAGACCCTGATGCTGATGTGTCAGAATCACACCATTCTAGCCACCATTGTTGCATCTCCCAGGGCAGTAGCTAGCTTCCTGCTTTCTGTCCTGGGTCCCAGCCCCTCAGGAAGGTGGATCAGTGTGAAGAGAGGTAGAGACCTCGAGCACAGGGCAGTGTTCCCACAGCAGGAGGCGGCAGAGCTGGGAGAGGATGAGCATGGGTGTTAATGTGGGTGAGGAAGACGGGAATCCAGGGTGTGGTGTAGACAATCCACAACCCTGTTTTTTAGGCCCCAGAGCTGAGGCCCAGCTGTGTCACATCGCTTTCTTGACTCCATATCCACATCAGCTTCTGTTTTTCTGGCTCCTTCCCGGGTCCCATACTGTGGAACCTTCTATTGTACGTGTAGGATTAGGGGGAGTCCATGTCCTGGGTCCACACAGGCCCTGAGAGGGCCAAGTCCCAGGTAGTGGAGGTCAGGGACAGGGAATCCAAGATTCCCCGCAGGCTTGGCTTCCCACGATATCCACGTCCACAAGATCAGATAAGAGAAACCCCATGTGTGTCGGGGACATCCCCACGGGCTTTCTAAGATGGAATGAGGCAGCTATTGGAGGACACCCATTTTCTGAGAAGAGTCTTCAGATTGTCTTTCCAGGAATTATGGACGCAGGTTCCATTTCTAACTTCTGGAATACAGATGAAGTCAGAGTCCCTGAAACCACATGGTGCCCTCTTCCATATAGAGCCTTTAGGTTCCCGAGTCTCTGTAAATAAAATACAGGTCACAGGGTCTTTTATGGGGTGAGGTGAGGATCACAACCATGTCGCCCAGGTGCACATTACAGGTGACAACACAGCTGCAGTGCCTAGTGACACCCAGCCCAGGCCTGTAGCACCCACACTGCCCGTCACCCCTCAGAACAGCATCTTCCCACTTGGTCTGCGCCTCCTCTGGGACAGGTCCCATGGAACTGGAGAAGGATTGTTTCATTATGATTTTTTTTGGTACTTTTTCCATTTCTTTTCTGAACTTTCCTACCTCATTCTTCATTGTGTGGACATTTTACCTGATGACCTTGCTGGCAGTTTTTCATTGAGTGTGCAAAAACTGTTCTCCAACCACATTGTGTATGTCAACCCACAAACTACTAATATCTATTTCAGTTTTATTTAATTCCTTCACAACATTTTGTCACAACATTTTCATTTTTTCTCATATTCTTAAATATTTCACGTTGAGGTTGTTTTCAATAGTATTGTTTTATTTTGTTAACATTTATAATTCACTCACGGTATATAGAATACACTTCATTTCTGCTTCATGGCTGTGTCACAAAGTTTAGTTTGAAGTGCTCACACCAGAAGTAAATATTAGTCATTCCTGGACCAGAGCTAGGCATGGCCAGAATCAACCTGATTTGATGTCCTCAGCTGTGCCCCCTGGGAAATATTTATTTCTGAGCAAGAAATTTTTGCCTGTGAAAACATGAACACCGTGAGAATATATGGACAACAAGTCACTCTAAAAGTTGAACTGAAGAGAAGGACGTGACATTGTCAGGACTACTGGTCCAAGGAGAGCAGGTCTGCATGAGACCTGACAACACAAGTCACCACGGAGCTGGACTTGGTCACAGACACCAGCAGGCGTGACTGCAACAGGCCTGGAGAGCACAGAGGTTTGTGTCTCACTTCCTTCTGGGACTGTAACACTGTGCGAGTCTTAGTGTTGCCGTCCCATGTCCACAGTAATAGTCGGCCTCGTCCTCAGCTGGAGCCCGGAGATGAGCAGAAGCCCTGCGTTGGCCGAGGCGTCTTTGGACCAGAGAAGCGGCTGGGGACCCCGGAGCCCTGGTGCTTTGCGGAGTCTGACTTAAACTCCAGGAGATACCGGGGAGGGCTCCCTGGTTTCTGCTGGAACCAGTTGATGTAATAGCTGCCAATATTGAAGCCACTGCTCAGGGTGCAGGTGAGTCTGGCTGATGCTCCCGGAGAGGCAGAGAGGGAGGGCGGCTGAGTCACCACAAGCTGGGAGAGGGAACCTGCAAACACAGACAGTTGTCATTGTCGGGGCAGGGACCAGGGTAAAGTCTCTGAGATGACTGGGCATGAAGGCAGCAAATTTCGAACTGAGACCTGGTCCATGACACCTGTCCCTACCTGTGCACTGAAAGAGGAGCACGAGGAGGACTAGGGTCCAGGCCATGGTGCATGCAGCCACTTCTTAGCCCACAGATCTGGCTCTGGGCTGCCCAGGCCTCTCTTATCTGCTCCCAGATGGCCTCACAAAGGAGAGCTGTTCATGCAAATGTGTCCCCACTCGCTGCCCTCCCCCAGGTGCTCTGACAGGGTCTGGGGCCCCTTGCAGAGGGAGACAGTTGATGCACTGGTTTCTGCCATGTGTGGGGCTGGGAGGAAGATGCTGCTGGGAACACACACAGGCCTATGTGTAGGGGACTCCGCCAGGCCAAGAGGGGACACATCAGCCAATTCCTCAAAGAAGCAAAGGGTCTTCCAGTCGGGTGCGGTGCCCAGCTGGGAGCACCTGTCCTGCTGAGACTCCCAAGGAGGGTCTCACACCGCCCCCTGCTGGTACTCAGGAGAACCTCTGCTCTTCCATGCTGCTCCAAGTTCTCCTCTTCACCTGTTTCCTAACTCCTTTTTTCCCTCTTACCGTCACCCTGACAGGGGATGATGCAGGTGGGGTCGTGATGTGCCCCTTGTTGATTAGAGCTTCCTCTGTGGGTGGCAGTCCAGAGGGAAGTTCGTGTGAATTCTGTGCCTGTCATCAGTGCTGCTCCTTAGAGATTATGATCTACAGGAATTTCTAGGACAGACCTGAGGACAGAACTTGACAGGGGTGCTTGATGGCTCATGTCCTGCCTTTTACCAGGACCAGCAGGACACTTATTACCATGACAAGGATCTGAGGAACCAAGAGATTGGCATGGAGCATCATAGGGGAAAGCGATGTAGGACTCACAGTCACAGCCATGGCAGGCTGGGGCATAAGGCCCTCCTTCCGTCCCTCGTCACCAACACCAAGCCCTGGAGGCTAAGCCTGAGGGAAAACAGAACTCAGATTCACAAGCCAACTCCTGGGGGACACGCAAAGGCTGCTGTTAATACTATGGCCAAGGAGGTGGCCTTGCATGTGCCTGGATGGGAAATGGCAGGATAAGGTAAACCAGGGGGACAGGGAGAGTCCTCAGGAGTTGCTCACCATCCTGTACCCCAAATGTGAGGAGGCATAGAGCACTCCAGGTGCCTCTCCCCAACTCATAATGTAATAACTTTTATTTTGGGTGGGAGATTCATGATGACATTAAAGTGAGCTGCAACTGACATTAAATGTGCAAGGTATAAAAACCAAACTGGGTTTCTTTATGTTCTGGCAGAATGAATATTACAGTTTTCTACCCATCAAGACAGAAAACAAAAACTAAAATAATCTGCAAAAGCAAAAAAAGAACTTGGAAGAGACCTAGCAAAGTGTCTTTTCAGGTGGCTGGAGAATTTGACAGGGAAGGACACAGGGAAGGTGGGAATGGCATGTGCCCTGAGGTGGGACACAGGGAATTGACCCTGACCCCAGGCAGGGGGAGGGGATGGGACAGTCTGGAGAGCCAGGTGGATCGACTTTGACTCAAGGAGAGGTAGGGATGCCCCTGACACGGGTGAGATCAGGTGGGGTGAGGTGTGATGATTGTGTGATTGTTTGTGCTACATTTTCACTTTGAAGTCATGGATAAAGGTATAGAGACTTGTGAGAAAAATGCAGAGACAATTGGGGAATGGTTTGCCTCTTCTGTAGAAGAATACAGGAGTTAAAAGTAACCACTTGCCTGGGGACTTAGATTGTATCCTTCATTCATTCTTTCATTCATTCATTAATATATTTTCCCTGCTTAGAGGTAAGTAAGTGATGACTCATGTAGATAACTAAGCAATGATGGACACTGGGAATACAGGGAGGGGCCAGACAAGCCCTGGATCTTCCCACGGGCGCTCTCTCCCTGGCAGGAGGCCCCGCATCTCTCAGGCTGAGGGCAGAGACAGGAGCATGGGCACAGCTGACTCTCTCCCAGGTTCGGGCCCCATCCTGGCCCAGTACCATGTGGCCTGGGTGACGAGGGACATGTCTTCAGTGGTAACTGTTAACCGAGCACCCATGTTGGGCATGTTTGGCAGGGGAACCCAGGCTGGGCTAGACGACCTCATCCCGGCCTCATGGAGCTGACCCTGAAGAAGCAGCATAAAGACAGGAGGCGAACAGAGCCTCACCTGTAACACCGGATGCTGGGTCACCAGAGAGGCCACGGTCGCCCTTTATCCCGGTTCTGGGAGGGGATAAAGGTTGGTGGGATCAGGGGGGAGCAGGAATCAGAGACAACATGAGAGTAGAGGGGACACGTGCCTGACGTAAAGGTCCCAGGGTTTAGGTGAAGTCTACAAAATGATATAATCAGAGGAACACATGACCCCGGAGGAGCGGACGACCAGCAACAATAGGATTTGAATTCAGAACAACCAGAGTGTCCAGGCAAGTGACTCTGGGTCTAAGAAGATGCGCTTTGGTTTGTGAGGTCGCTGAGCTCGCTGACTGGTTGTGTGATCCACTGAAGCTTCTGGAAAGGGAGACGGGGAGGAGTGTGTGTCAGAGCGTGAGAGGTGAAGGGACGTGAGAAGGTGACAGAGGGACAGCAGAGTCCCCTTTGGGAAAGGTCGGAGGGGAGAGTGAGATGGAGAAAGCCAACAACTACTGTCCTTCTTTGAGTGTGTCCAGAAGTGAAATTACTCAGTTTATAGGTTTGGTAACAAGAGAAGGTATATCAAAATTTATAATTTTATTACCTCTTAAGACATTAATCATTTTATCTCTAAGAAATACAATTTGCCTCATTGGCCATTTCCTCATGGAATAAAATTACCTTTTTTTTTAAAAAAAAATTCTCTTAAATTCTTTACCATCTCAGTGTTCTCTTCAATAAATATGAGTTGAACAAAACATAGGGCACATGTTCACGCTTTATTTGTATGAGAGTCAGGTGTGTAACGTTTCAAAATTATTCTCCAACACTCTAGAGATGAGTAGCTGATCGAAGTGGATTCTTTAACCTAATCTACTTAGACTGTTTTGATCAAGGACTGTCTTTAAGCGCAACGATTAATTTTCTCGTGTGTACCCCCCCCCCCACACACACACTTTTATGTCAATGAGCTGAAGATGGTTATTTGGGGTTGAAACAGATGGGCAACAGGAGATGAGACCGGAAGGGATAGGGTGCAATCTGGGAAGATAAATGACCCTTGGCCTGAGGACATAGCATGATATTATGGACACACCAATATTACAGGACGGTGACGAGGACATTCCAAGGTGGGGAAACCAGGAGAATTTTATCGCTACTCTTGTATTGCAATTGACTTCGTGTCCTGCAGAGGCAGAGGCACAGAAGAACCAGAAGCAGGCTGACTCTCATCTTGCTCCTGTGACCATGACCCTGCGAAGTGGAGACTCTCAGACATGACCCAGAGGTGACTGCAGAGGCAGGTTCCCAGTTTGGGGGAAAAGTCACCCCCGGATGAAGGGTGTGGACAGAGCAGAGTTCCGAGTGCTGGCCCCTGAGTCTGGTCCTCATTTGACAGAGTAATCAGTGGAGAAGGTCTCAGGGGTGGTGTGGAAGTGGCCACCACTGAGGGTTTTTGAATCTTCTCTACCTTCCTTCTGCCTCTGGGAAGTGAGGCCACTTTCTGCCTCTCCTAGAACTACCTGAGTTTCAGATCATACCCCGTGGATGCGGCTGAGCGTGTCTTGGCCTGGGATTGATCTATTGCAGGAATATCAGAATGGTCAGCGAGCAAGCCGCAGCTCTAGGAGACAGGGACAGCCTGGCCTGTGTCCCTGCCCAGATCCCAGTGTCCACAGTGTCCCAACTAGAACTAACGATGGGGGTGAGGAGAGTGTGATGTGTGTGGTGGGGATGTATTTGCTGAAAGTTCCATCATGTTTTAAATTCTCTTTGGACCCCCAATCTCCCAGCCTGTGGTTAGTCTGTGACTGATCCCAGTTCCAACCAGACAGGCGCTGTGTAACCTAAACAATCAGACACTCTCCTCCCTGGTCATCATGATGGTGCCAAGGAGGTGTGTGAGTGATCGGGTCCAGCCATGCCGAAGACCACGGTTCCTGACCAGTGTGTCAGGGGACGAGCCTCTATCTTTCTGAGGGGTTTGTTGCGTGTATGAGATGCCTGGGACCACAGAGGCATTTTGTACCCAGCTGGGGAAACAGCCTGAGGACACAATATTTTGACTCATATATCCTGTCCCAGCAGTGTCAGCTCCCTGAGCACAAGGCCCCTCCTGCTTGTCCACACTGTATCCGAGCTCCTAGACCCAAGTCAGGCACATAGTAGGTGTTCAGTACATGGTGTGGATGTGCATCCTCTGCATAGACGCTCTCCTAGTCAGACACAACTGGGTCTTCGTCTCTGGCCCTGTCCTGACCCCATGATGTAGACTGCACTGTGTTCCCTCCAAATCCCATGTGGAAACCCTCATCCCGCAAGTGACAGTCTCTGGAGACCAGGAAATGAGGAGGTAACTAAGGTAAAGGAGCTCATGCGGGGTGATGCCCTAATCAGTAGGGCCGGTGTCTTTATGAGAAGAGAGGAGAAACCAGGGGTGAGCGCACACATGGAGAAGGCCGTGTGAGGACTCGGGGAGAACACAGCCATCTGCTGGCCAAGGAGCAAGGCCTCGGGAGAGACCTACCTGCCCACACCTCTGTCTTCGACTGCCGCCTCAGACCTGTGGGAACACACATTTCTGTTGGTTAACACATCCCATCAGGGTGTTGTGTTTTGACAGCCTCGGGTCCTACACACCTCTCATGGACTTGTCCCCAGGTCCACCTCCCCACATCCAGGAACTTCAGGTCAATTAAGAAAAACACACAATTTGGCCAGACTTGGTAGACAGGTTTTCTGGCGTGGGTCGAAGACCTCAGATTTTCCAAAAGAAAAAGGAACGAGCTTTCTTGTAAGAAGAGCAGGGTTGCACAGGGAAGCCCCGTTGCAGTGCATCAGCAGGTTTTTGTCTCACTTCCCCACGGCCCTGGAGCACTGTGCGAGCACTGAGACTGTCATCATATGTCTCACAGTAATAATCGGCCTCGTCCTCAGCCAGAAGCCCACGGATGGTCAGGGAGGCCGAGTTGCCAGACTTGGAGCCAGAGAATCGGTCGGGGACCCCTGAGGCTCGACTGCTATCACCATAGATGAGGAGTTTTGGGGCTGTTCCCGGGAGCTGCTGGAACCACTGCACAATATACTTCCCGACGTTGGTGCTGCTTCCAGTGCAGGAGATGGTGACGCTCTGTCCCGGGGCCCCAGACACTGAGGACGGCTGGGTCAGCACAGACTGGGCCCAGGAGCCTGGAAGAGGAGAGACACAGAGATGGTGATGCTGGGGCTAGAGACAAGAGGAGGAGCAGGGCCCCGTGTGGCCTCCCACGGTCCCCTCTTCTGTTTCCATATCCAGTCACCTGTGCAGTGAGCGAGGAGGGTGAGGAGCAGAGGGGACCAGGCCATGGTGGAGATGATCACCGTGTCCTGTCCTCTGTGTCCCCACAGCTGAGGCAGAGCTTCCCCCAAGTCTCTCCCTCCCCTCTTCAAGCTTGGACAGAGGGAGGGGCCACTCATGCAAATGAGCCCCCCACTTCCTGACTCCTCACTGGACCTGGATCAGGCCCCTCTTCTGAAGGTGTCAGAGGGTGGGCAGAGGCGTCGCCATAGGGGCCTGGATGTTGTTGAGGTCACCGCTGTGAAGCCTGAGCGGAGGGCACAAGGCAGTGCCAGGTGGCTGTTTGATCCCAGCTCTGATCCTCCCCGGACCTTCAGAAATGGGCTCTAGCCCCCTGCTATTCAAGTACAGACACACTACTGTGTGACATGGTGACCAGAGCCCATGAGAAATAACTCCTGCCTCCCCACTAATCTGCTCACTGCCCCTGCATAGGGCCAGGACCTGTTTTCACTTATGTGGTCTCTGCATCACTTGAGGGCATCATTAAGCTACACTTGCACTCCTCAGGGTGACTGTCCCCGCCTCCTTTGACTGTTCAATGGTCAGTCAGGAATGAGGTGGTGTCTCACGCAAAGTCCTCTCAGATCAGGGTGAAGTCCAGAGCAGTGACTGTCCCCACGGAGGCCTGTCCCCTTCTGTGCAGGATGTAGGTTCAGTCACCGTGTGTCCTCCTCCAAGGTGCCCAGAGCTCTCTGACCTGTGGATCGCCCACTATCCTGAGGAGCAGGGGCTCTTCTCCGGGGCTGGGGGGAGTGGGCAGGACGCCCTTCTGTGCATCCGCATGGGCGATGCTGTGTAAGTCCTGTGTAAGACCTGAGGGAAATGATTTTGTGGCTGGATGAGGACATCATTTTCAGGAAAATGTAATAACTTCGTTTTCATATTAAGCAGTTTGACTGAGTGTTGGGGGCAGGTGCACAGAGCCTGGCGATGAGACCAGGAATGAGACCCTGAGGCGTTTCCACCGTTCCATTTCCGGTGATCGTCCTCCCGAGAGACAGAGCCCTGGGGAGTGGAATCCACAGCAAGGACTTGTCCGTTTTCTCTGAACACCTGACGTGGGAGATGGAGTTACGTCCTGAAGAGCCGGAGGGGGAGGCCAGGCAGGCGAGGGAGGCAGCAGCGGAGGAGAGAGAAGGACGGACGGACGGGGTGAGGGGTCGGCAGTGAGAGTCTGCAGTAGCCGCGACCTGCTGCTCAGTCCTCTGGCTCAGAGAAGGAGAAAACAGTGTCGAATCCAGGGGGAGTGTTAACGTACAGCTGAGGCTGTGTCATTACGACACGAGTTCACACTTACGACGTGACAGTGATTTGTGGGTGAACGCGGTTGACTTGATCATAATCTTTAGCTGCCGACACGGTGTTTCCAGACAATAGAAGATACGTCTCTACCCTCTGTTCCTGGCACAGAGCGCTAAGTGCCAGGGTGACAGAGCGTCTTCTGTTCTGATGACGTGACTCTGGGTGGCCTCTTGGTAACCAGAAGCTTCCTCGTTATTAATGAAATAGGATGCTCAGCCAGAAAAACTAATTAAGAATAAATGCTGAGACAAAAAATATTTATTGAATACCACTATGAAAGATGACCTACTTAAAAAAAAACATAAATATACTAAGTTTCAGCAGGAGATGATAATAGAAAATTTTGGTTACATCAAATCTGGGAGATCGGCCCCAATCAGGTGGTTGGCACTGGGACGAGTGGATTGCCTGGAGCATCCTGTGCACAGGTGTCGGGAACCTACAATGGAATGAACACGCGGAGTCATGGTCAACCACAGCGGGAACCTCTCACCCTGTGCACGTTGGGTCCTCCTGGTTTCGGCACTGACACCCATCTTCCAGGGCACCCCTCAGTCCTGAGCGATGCGGGGTTCATGGCCCTCCTATGTTAAAGTTACCGTTGTTGATGTTGATACAAGTTTATTATGTCTGAAAATATTTATGTGCGTAAAGTGACAATCATCCTTTATTCATACAAATTTTAATATTTAAAATGCTATACAACTGTGGCCACGTTTACATTCAAAATGATATTACGTGGTCATTTCAGTACATGTTGCTTACATCAAAGACATATTAAACAGCTTATTAAAATGATTGCATGGGACTAAATACAAAATTAACATAAGCACATATTGTGATGACATCTCTGGAAACAACTAAGAAACAAATGATTGAATCCACTCAAATTCTGAAATATACTCAGGTGTTAAGGAGTAAAGTTTCTAAAGAAACTGTGATATCTGTTTTCCTAGATTTTAATTCAATGAAATTGCATCGATTGAAAATGCAATAAGATGAAACACCACACTTTAGTCATATTAAAACGATGATTTCTTTCCTTGTCCTTTGGCTGGCAAAGCCTATCGTTGGGACATCTGTTCTGGAGGGAAAACCTTTGACTCTCTGCCGGTTTCAGCTGATCCTGCTCTCGCTGTTCCCTGTGGATGATAAAGCAGCGGGCTCTGGTTTAACTGGAAAGCTCCTCCCAAGTTTCTCTGTGATGCCTCCATGTCAGGGCTCTAAGGGCTAAGAATCAGTGGGGAGTCCTTCCGTCACCTTTCTCTCATGGGGACCGCCTGGAGAGGGGAGGCATCTGATCGTGGTTCATAGACCAGGCTGGGTCAAGGGCAGGCCTATGTGCTGCTTCCTGACTTGAAGCTGCCACTGTGCCAAGCACCACGGTACACCAGCCCGCAGAAGTCCTCAGCTTTGCCCCTGAGAGGGTCACGGCAGCTTTGCCCCTGAGGATGGAGCCCGAGAACCGGGCAGGTATCCATGTGTTTTGCTTGTTTAGGTCATAAATCAGCATTGTGGGGACTTGGCCTGATTTCTGCTGGAACCAGGATGCGTAGTGATCGTTGGTGACAGCTCCAGTGCTGGGGCCACAGGTGAGGATGACCGTCCCTCCTGGGGACACGGTCAGGGAGGTTCCTGAGTCACCACCGCCTGAGAACTGGACCCTGAAATGAAAAGAGACACATGTCCAGAATAAGGAAGAAGGCAGAGGGCTCCCTCCAAATGTGGGTCTCTGAGATGACTGTGAACCTGGGCAGTGGGTGAGGATGAGGAGGGGGAGAGGTACCAGGCCATGGTGCACCTGTTTCAAGGACACTCTGGCCCCCAACCGACACTGGACACTCTGATGTCTCTTTTTCTTCCTCAGCTCCCTGGAGCAAGGGTTTCTGTTGGGGTCACGCTTGATGCAAATCTGAGCCCTTTAGGTTTCTACTCCCAAATACTCTGGTCCTCAGCCCAGGACAAGCTCCACTGTCAGTAGAGCTGGGGTGCCTGTGAGCTCTGAGTCAGTCCCTTGGGAGGAAGCACCTGCTGTAAACTAACTCAGGCCAGTGAGCCGGCCTTCAGGACCTTTAAGTCTGAATTGCTGCAGGCCTTGCTCACCTCCTGTGGATCCACAGCGCCCCCTGGTGACGACATCAGGAGAAATGTACAGTAGTGGCAATGACTCAGAGCAAAAGCCCCCTTCTTTCAAATAATTGAAATCTTATTAACCTTCCACTTGGTTTTCCAGGTAACAGCAGACTCTTTGCTTCTCTCTCTTCACTAACTCTCTTCAGCACTTTTTCTCCAGGTGCGTTAAGAATCCTTCTCAATACCTGGATTCAGTATAAGTGTCACCAGTTCCTCAGTTCATCTCGTGACATGTATAGTCCACAAACTGTCATTTTCAGTTCTGCGATTTTCCTTTTTTTTTTCTAATTGATATTTCATTTCAGAGACTCTCTCCACCTCATCTGTTTCCAGCGTGCCCTCAAATCTTCATCAAGGAGATTTTATCATCGCTGCTTGATTGTGTGTATATACATGTTATACAGTTAAGTTCAGTATCTCAGTGTTGTATTTGTTGATAGCTTTTCTTATTTAACTTGGGATGTTCTTGGTACTTGGTATGAGGAATGATTGTTTTCTCTGTATTCTGCTCATTTTGGATATTACATTATGCACTCTGGGTCATTTTTAATTCTCCTTGCATCTGTCCATCTTCTTGCTGAGGTGTAGCACGGGGGCCAGGGGAAGTGGACCTTCAGCACCCAGGGGTCCGGCAAGTTAGAGCCTCTTGGTTTTCCTGAAGCTCCACTTCATTAAGACTGCGGGGCAGTGATTGCCACCAGCTGATTCTCATCGAGGTTGAGTGTGTGAGACAATCCCCCTGTTGGCCCCACTCACATCAGGGAGGGAAGCACAAGGCTGTGCTCGGTGGGGTGGGTGCTCAGCTCCCCACTGGGCTATTTACATCACTGACACCAGAGAGGGGAGGAGCCACATGCAGCACCAACTCCCCTGCCTCCCACCCTGATTCAGGGCTGTTAATGCAGGTGGGGGTCAAGGCTCAGCTCTCAATGGTTCCTAAGACACCTATAGGGGGCATAGGAGTGCAGACTTGCTCTGCCATGTACCTTGTCATTCAATTTCATTACTGAAGAATGAGGTTCAAGTTCAGCTCTTGGCAGGTCTGCCTGCATCATGGATGGGAGAACTGGAGAGCTAACCAGTCCTGACTGGCCCTGCCTGACTCAGGCTTGTTGAGTCTCTGATGGGATGAAGGCTCAATTTTCCATTAAACCACCGACACTCCCCCAGGTGGGCCATGGGACGCTGCCTGCTTCTGTCAGGAAGGGACAGAGATCCGGACACTGATCAGCAAGGCTGAAGTCACTGGATGAGGGTGGAGCTGGGGGTTCTATTAGTGTGGGAGGGTGGAGTGTGGGTGTTGTCAAACTATTTTCTCCTGATTCCCAGATTCTTTGGCTAGGGGGACATGGTTTTCCTGAAGGGGTGTGTGTATCTCTGTGTGTGTGCACGTACACACTGTATGAATGTGTGTGTGTGTTTTAAGACTGAATGATTAATACTGTTATATTTTCAGTAAACTTGAAAAATTAGTACAAAAACGTCTTACAGAAATTGCAGTCACATTCTTCTAACAGCCAAATCTTGCAAAATCATAGTCATACTTAAACACTAAGAAATTAACCTTGGAAAAAATGGTGTTAACTAAATCGCAGGTTTTATTCAATTTTTATGTTTACCCACTAATATCTTTTCTCTGCTCCTAGATCCAATTCAAAAATCTAATAGTACAATTTACATAGCGGAAAACAAGTATACACACAAATATATAAATATATGTCACATAACATACTATATACTAGGATTTTCCCTTTCAATTTACTTTGTAGTCTCGCAACATAAAATTTTTCTATTCAGATTTTTAAAAATAGAGATGGTATAAATAAAGCCAACCAGAACTCGACACTCGGCTTCTCCCCCTCACGGCCAGTGCTGGACGCCTGAGGGGAGCTCATGTGGCAGGACCCCCAGCCCTGCACCTCCTGTCCTGGCACCAGGGGGGTCCGCTCAGGTCCGAGGACTTCTGGAAGCTGGTTCTAGGTAAGATGTATCCTCACAGCATAAAAACTCCCATGAGCCATAAAATACATCCCTAAAGCATGAGCGCTTGTGGAAATCCCTCCCCACTTCTGGTTGTAGTTTGAAATCAAGTCACAGTTTTCAGCGATGGCCTGGGATTTTAAATCTGTTTCCGAGTGTGTCCTGAAATGTTAACCTGATCAAATTTAAAACAGAAATTGTCAGTATTAATTTCACAGTAGTAGTAGTAGGGGAACTTCTCAAACCTTAATGTTCACAAGAACCTCCTGTTGACCTTGTTAAAACACAGATTCTTGCACACACGTTTCTGACACAGTAGGTCCAGTTTAAGGAACTCCATTCCCAGCACCTCCCAGTAAGGCTCCTATTTCCTTTTTAAAATATTTAAACTTTATTTATTTTAATCAGTTTCAAGTATACAATACACTGGTTACACATCTATATCATTTGTAAAACGACCTCCCCATTTGCTCCCTCCCTCCTCTGACCCTCCACCTAGCTAACATATTAGTGCTAACTGCACCCCCTATGCCGTGCTCCCCATCCCTGTGACCTTCCGTCAGCTACTAATTTGTACTTCTTTAACCCTTCACCCCATTCTCCCCACCCCCAACCTCCCCTCCCATCTGTCACCAAATTGTCCACTATATTTGTGAGCCTGTTTTTGATTTGTTTGTTCTTTTTATTCCTTAGATTCCACATTAAGTAAAACCATATTGTCCATCAACATAATATCTTATTCCATTTCCTTCCTTTTAGTCTGTGTGTGTCTGTTAATCTGAAGTGAGTCTCTTGTAGGTAGCATATGTAGGGGTCTTGTTTTCTTATCCATTCGGCTACTCTATCTTTTGGTTGGAGCATTTAATTCTTTTCCATTTGAGGTACTTATGATAGGAATGTAGTTTTACCCTTCTTTATTCCTGTTTGATACATGATTTTTCTTCTTAAAGAAGTCCCTACAACATTTCCTGTAGTACTGGCTTAGAGGTGATAAATTCCTTTAGCTTATTTTTGCCGGGAAGCTCTTTATCTGTCTTTCAACACTAAATGATACCTTTGCTGGATAAAGTATTCTTGGTTGTAGATTCTGGGTCTTCATCATGTCGAATATTTTGTGCCAAGCACTTTTGTCCTGCAGTTTCTTTTGAGAAATCAGTTACCTGTCTTATGGGTGTCCCTTATAAGTAACTATTTGTTTTTGTCTTGCTGCTTTTAATATTGTTTCTTTGTATTCAACCTTTGATATTTTAATTATCATGTGTCTTGGTGTGGATCTCTTTGGATCCCTGATTTTTGGAACTCTGCGCTTCCTGGGGTTTTATGTCCATTTCCTTCACCAGGTTAGGGAAATTTTCCATCATTATTTCTTCAAACAGCTGTTCAACATCTTGATTTTCTTCAAGAATGCCAATCAAATGGATATTTGGACCTTAATAGTGTCCCACATGCTCCTTAAATTATTTTTATACTCTTGGCATCTTTTTGCCATTGTGATTAAGTGTCCTTGTCTTCCCTATCCTCTAGATAGGGCATTCAATCCTTTTCTCTATTCACTTTGTTTATTCCTTTTAATATACTTCTCATCTCAGATAACGTGTTCTCCATTTCAGACCGGTTCCCTTTTATAATTTCCATTTCTATTTTTATGTTTTTTTTTATCTCTTTGTTGAAGTTCTCACTGAATTTATCTACACTTCCCAAAAGTTCATTGAGCATCTTAATAACCCACATTTTGAACCCCGCATCTGGTAGATTACTTGACTCCATTATATCTGGATCTCTGTTCCGTTCTCTCATATGGTTTCTGCTTCTTTGTTTTCCCATTTTGGCTGCCTTTATGGGTCTGTTTCTATGTACTAAGCAAGGCTCCTAAGCTCCCGTCTTGTTGGTGTGAATTTGTGAAGCAGGTGTCTGTCTGTCCAGTGGCACAGTCCTGAGAAGGGTTCAGCTGCAGGCCAAATTAAGTCCAAGCCTCTACCCCTCTGGGGCCACCTATTAAGATTCAGCAAGCAATCCACAGATGCTGTGCTTATAGTCGCCTTAAAAGGCCACACCAGAAACGGAGGCCAGCTGCCTCCAGTGTGAGTCTAGTTAATGCTCAGCAAGGAGCACCTGACTCGCCGAAGGTACACCTGGATGTGGCTTAGGTGGAGCTGTGAGTTAAGTGAGGCGGGGTGTCAGGGAATCCTCTGGAAGAAGTGACCTTTGTTTTCAGTTTGATGAAATCTCCACTATGGGACAGTGTGTCATGCACTGGCGGTGGGGGGTGGAGGGGCGCGGTGAAACTCAACAGGGAACAATGGATACCGCCAACCCTTATGTACAGTGTAAGTCTCGCCGCGGCCCTCACTCTGACAATGTCTCCTTGTGAGACCCTGGTGCCCCCCGTGTGCAGTGTAATTGGCACTGGTGCTCAGAGTGAGCAGGTCTATCTCAGGCAAAATCGCTCTCGGACGCGGCCCCTTTAAGAGGCGTCTGCCGCTGCCGCAGCCTCCCTCTCGCTCAGCCGCTGGAGACCAGGCCGCGCTGCGTCCTCGCCCCGTCCTCCCTTCTGCCATGGCAGGGGGCTTTCTGGGATTTCTTCCTTGTTGTATGGCTGGTTCATCTAGATCCCAGGTGATTTTTCCTCGCTGCTGCTCTTTGTTTCCGTCACAGCTTCGATTTGGTCGCCAGAGGGATGAAGGAAGCTTCTATCATCGATGTCATTTATTTTTAAAGGTTTCCATTTTAACATTAAATGAAATATTCACATGGTCTGCAGGGACAAAGAATGAATCAGAGTGTAACTGTTCATGCTCTTTGAATCAGAGGAGTGTCAGAGGGAGCAGTGGGGTCTCTGAGTCTCACTGTGGTTGACGTATTTTTGAGCGGAGCCTCCTCCCCATTATCACAGGAAGACAGGGGGAGAGGAAGCCCTGTCTCACAGAGTCACATTGGTGAGACTGGAGGACACACATGGCCATGAGCCACTGGGCAGGAGATCGGGGCCATGGAGCCCCCTCCCCAAGGCGTGCTGGCCATTTCCACCCACTCTCTTGGCTTCTGCCTTTGAGTCATTCTGAACATATGAAGTTTTGGTTGCACTTCCTCGTGGGTTCGCATCACTGTGTGAGTATAACTACCCATACCCAGACTACAGTAATAGTCGGCCTCGTCCTCAGGCTGGGCCCCCGTGATGGTGAGGGCGGCTTTGTTCCCAGAGATGGACCCGGAGAAGCGACCAGGGATCCCAGAGGCGCGGCTGTTTGTGTAGTAGATAAGCATGCGGATAGCCTGGCCTGGGGTCTGCTGGTACCAGCTGGGATAGTTACTGGTAGAGACTGACCCAGAGCTAAGGCCACAGGTCAGTGTGACTGTCCCTCCTGGAGACACAGACAGCGATGGCTCCTGGGTCACCACAGTCTGAGAATTTGTCCCTAAAAACAACAGGAGAGACACAGGTGTTATGAGAAATGCGATCAGCCTCTGATTCTCCTTTTATGTGCCCCCAAGGATGCAGAGTCCCTTCCCCTGACCTGAGCCATAGCGAGGAGCCCCAGCAGAAGCACCGTCCAGGCCATGGTGGGGACACTCACAGGACGCGGCCTCCTCAGGCTCCTGGGCTGGAGTGTGGTGTCCTCGGTCCTTTTTATGTTGCCCAGGCCATTAGGAGGAGAAGGTGCCTCATGCAAATCAACTTCCTCTGTCTTCCAGCCCCGTGTCACCCTGATGTTCCCTGGGGAGGATCTTGAATGAGTCGAGTGCTGGGACCTCACACCAACAAATGACTGAATGGTGACTGAGACACTGAGAAAGAATAGTAGAGGTTTTGAACCAAATCAGCTTCCTCACGTCCCTGGTGACATCAGCCCCAAATTTTGTCTCTGGAAACGAAGGGCTCAACGATGAGACGGGTGTGCTCACCTCCTGGCCCCATCGAGCTAGCTCACGCCAAAGCGAACCCCGTTCCTGGGAACATGTCATTCTCTCAGTGAAATTCCTTCTCGTCTTCTATGACAGAGATTGGCAGTCAGTCCTCCTCCAGCAGCGAGTCCACTGGGGGAATCACAGAGTTTATGCCCCAGTGTGAAGGGACAGGGGTCTCCCCCTGGTGGCGGTTTTAAAGGGACCAAAGCTGAGTGTGCTGTGACCAAGAGCTGCACTGTCGGGATTAGAAAAGCAAATGTCCTTTGCTCTAGGAAACCATCTGTTACATGGAT
>PUFA01002792.1:0-22895 GCA_003508835.1 Eonycteris spelaea
GAAATCATGAGTTTTGTCCTCCAAGTGAAAACAAATTTCCACGGAGTTGAAGTGATGCTGGTGTGCAGGTCAGCTAAGTTGAGGACTGATTGCTGGTTTACGACCATGGGTCTTGTCAATAACCTTGAGAAGGGAATTTTCTATGGAGGTATCGGAACTCTGAACAGTGAAGACACATGAAAGTTTTGAAGCGCTGTCTTTGAGAGGAAAAACAGTCATTAGATGGTAGCTGGAGTAGAAAGTGGAGCCAGGAGGTTGTTTGTTGTATAAATATTACTCTTCATAGACACTTCTCTTATTAACCATCCAGCATCCAATGCTCCTGTCCCTGTCCGTTCATTTGTTATAATATTTTAGTAAGTTCCCTCTTTACCCAACCAGACACCTTGCTTGCTTGAACTACATTCGATCTCCTCTCCAAAATTCTGAGACTCCATGTCTTTATATTATAGGGTCCCATTAACTCTCCTTATCTTTCTTGTCTTATCACCTTAAAGTTTGACTACTGCCTCTCCTTTTTCTCCTTAGCCCTCAAATCTCTATTAGATCACCAATACTGTATATTGTTTCTTTCTTTTTAGTCAAGTGAAATCAATTTTTAATGCAACATTATAGAGGGTCTAAACTCATGTTAAAATTTAGAATGCATGCATAGGAGGAAAAAATGGTGTAGATGATAGAATCTCTGTTCATCCTTCTGGCGATCAAATGGAAGTTCACAGAAACAAGGAGCAGCAGCAACAAAAAATCACCTGGGATCTAGATGAACAAGATGTGAGACTATGGAGAAATCCAAGAAAGCACCTGCAAGGTAGGATGGGGCGAGGACACGAGGCTGACCTGACCGAGCGGCTGAGTGACACAGAGGCTGTGGTGACAGCTGTGTCTTCTTAAAGGGGCTGTGCCCGCATCCAGAGTTTCACGGTGACAGACCTGCTTGCTCTGAGCATCAGCTCTGGGTTGGCTGTGTAGTGAGCACTGGGGACTTGCAGAGGGACACCGAGTTGTCAGTGTGAGGGTTGGAGGCGAGGCGTCCTCCCTGGCAAGGATTCTGGTGGTGTCCATTGTTCCCTAGGAGCCCTCCCGTCTTGCAGTGCGTGGACACAGCGCTGCCCTAGCCGTGGCATCACCACACTGGGTAACAGAGGTCACTTCGCTTAGAGGGTTTCCTGGAACCCCGCCTCTCCCAACTCAGACCCACACAAGCCACCTCCAGGTGTTACCTCAGCGAGTCAGAAGCTCCTCGCTGAGACTCACACTGGTGGAGGCATTTGAACCCCATTTCTGGTGTGGCCTTTCAAGCCAACTTGAAGCACAGCATCTTTGGATTGCTGCTGATTCTTAACAGGTGACCCCGAAAGAGCAGAGGCTTGGACGAAATTTGGCCTACAGCTAACTCCTCTCAGGATTGTGCCACTGGACACCTACTTCAGAAATCCACACTAATAAGACCAGGAGACTGAGGGGTTTGCTTAGTACATAGAAACAGACAAGGAAAGGCAGACAAATGGGAAGACAAAGAAGCAGAAGCCATAAGAGAGACGAGAACAGATATCCAGATATAATGGAGTCAATTAATCGCTCAGATGCAGAGATTTGAGCATTAGTTATAAAGATGCTCAATGAACTTTTGGGAAGTGTATAGGATTCCAGAAGGAGATAAAAATGGAAATGGGCATTATAAAAGGGAACCAGTCTGAAGTTGAGAACACATGATCTGAGATGAGAAGTATATTAAATGACATGAACAAAGGAATAAACAAAGTGAATGAAGAAGAGGAACAAATGCCTTATCTGGAGGACAGGAAAGTCAATCAGGGCACTCAATCAGAATGACAAAAAAAGAGATGCTAGGACTCTAAAAATAATTGAAGGAGGATAGGAGATTCTATGAAGTCTCCAAATATTTGTCTGATCAGCATAACGGAAGAAAATCAAGATGTTGAGCAGCTGATTGACGAATAATGATGGAAACGTCCCTATCCTGGTGAAGGAAATCGGCATAAAACCCCAGGAAGTTCAGAGAATTCTCCATATCAGGGATGCAAAGAGGCCCACACCAAGACACATCATAGCTGAAATGCCAAAGGTTAAATACAAAGAAAGAATATTAAAAGCAACAAGACAAAGAGAAATAAGTACTTATAAGGGAATACCCATAAGACTGGCAGCTGATTTCTGAAAAGAAACTGTGCAGGACAGGAGGGCTTGGCAAAAAAAAAAAAAAAAAAAATATATATATATAATATATATATATATATTTATATATATATATATACACACACACACACACACACACAATATATATGCGACAGGATGAAGACCCGGGATCTACAACCAGGAATAATTTATCCAGCAGAGCTATCTTTTAGAGTTGAAGGACAGATAAAGAGCTTCCCAGACAAAAATAGGCTAAAAGAATGTATCACCACATTATTACAGGAAATGTTGGAGGGTCTTCTTTAAGGAGGAAAAACATGTATCAAAAAGAGGAATAAAAACTAGAAACAACTGCATTCCTATCATACGTCCCTTGAATGGAGAAGAATTAAGTGCTCCAACCAAAAGATAGAGTGGCAAAAAGAATACAAAAACTAGACCACTACATATGACAGGGAAGAGGATGGAAAAGTTATTGCTTTGATGGACATAGAACGTATTTAAGTCAGACAAAGATAACCACTATATGATATCTCTTATAAACAGAGTTAAAGGAATAAAAAGAACCAAGTAATAATAAAAAAAAAGAAAACAGACTCACAAAGATAGTGGACAATGTGGTGACAGACAGAAAATTGGGAGGGGGACTTTTGAGGCTGGAGAATGGGGTGAAGGGTTAAAGAATTAGAAAATAGTAGGTGATGCAAGCTCACAGGGATGGGGAGCATAGCGGAGGGAATGCAATTAATACATTGGCCAGGTGGAGGGTCAGGGGAAAAAGGGAGCAATTGGGGGGATCCTAACTCTATAGATGTGTAACCAATGCACTGCATACTTGAAAGTAATTAAAGTTTTAAAACAAAGGGAATTTGCCAAAATGGCAGATCTTTTAAGGGGCAGAGGCCTGAGTCACTGAAAATTATGGATCCGGTGGACTTAGAAACAGTCCGTTTGTCTCTGGAGCCCAATACTGTAACCTATTCTATATAACAATAATTTGGTATAAAAATTATAAAAATAATCTACTTTGGTGAAAATGGTACATGATATCATAGTATCAAAGGAAATCTCTTAAGACTAAAATGTTAAATTAGAGGAAATAACTTAGTCCTTCCTCTGCCTAAAGTGCACAAAAACAAGCAAAAAACGACTAAGGTAATTGCCTCAGAAAGGGGTTTTCAAAGTCGCTCCATTGTTAGTAAAGACACAGAGGTCCCACCACAAGGCTACATACCTATGGAAACTTGTAGAAATCACATACCCCAATTTACTCACGTGTGTCATAAATACAAAACCATGTGGCATGGGTTAACCCTGGATCACAGTACATTCTGATAAAGCTATGAATGGTTAAATGATATGTGAGATAACATATGAGATAATAAATGTGAAAATGCAGTTCCTGACACCTAATACTCAAAAGTTTTAGCTGTTCCAATGACCGCCATCTATATGTTGTTAGAATTTGAGAATCAAATGAGATAATATGTAGAATGCTCCTTAAAATAAATGCTGTATTCTGTTATATTTCATATATCAAACTGGTCATTTGTCAAGTATTTTAGAAATTGCTTTTAAAATTATTTTT
The DNA here is from genome assembly GCA_003508835.1 of Eonycteris spelaea. Classification (NCBI taxonomy): domain Eukaryota; kingdom Metazoa; phylum Chordata; class Mammalia; order Chiroptera; family Pteropodidae; genus Eonycteris; species Eonycteris spelaea. Next base: position 3,749 of record PUFA01002792.1, read on the forward strand.
CATCTTTATTTTCTATTACATAAAACATAGTATGCAATCGATATAGTTGTGGTCTGGTCCTAGAAGATGATATTTTCCATTACTCCAGTTGGCAAAAGTTTCTTGAGTTTCTAGCAGATATAAATGAAATAACTTTTAAAAAATTATATTGCATGCAATGACAACATTTTAAATATAGCCAGAATCACTAGTGTATTATTGGTTTTTCCTTTTTCCTTTAGATCCCATATGGCACCGGACACTTTTACTCAGCATGTCTTTTTTTTTTTTTCCCTTAGATTCAAGTATATAGTTTCAAGTACATTAGTGAGAATTTGTATGGTTTTTAATACGATCCCCCGATTTGCTCCTCTCCTCTGGTTTTCCGCCTAGCCAAATTATTACTGCCAACTGCATTCCCTAGGCTGTGCTTCCCTTCCCCACGTCCATCTATCAACTAGTAATCTGTTCTCCTTTAACCCTTCATATCCCCCTTCCAGCCCTCAAACTGCCATCCTCTCTGTCTGTGACCAAATTGTCCTTCATATATGAGAGTCAGTTTTTCATTAGTTTGTTCTTTTTGTTCCTTAGATTGTGCATATAAGCAAGTCGTATGGTGTCTCTCTTTCTATGTCTGGTTATTTCACTCAGCATAATAATCTGTACATCCACCCATGTCATTGCAAATGCAAGGATTTCATGTTTGTGTTGGCTGAGTAATATTACATTATATATATGAACCATTCCTTTTATCCAATCGTCTCTTGATGGGCATTTAAGTTGCTTTTATGTCCTAGCTATTCCATATTGTGCTGTCATGAATATTGGGGTTCATAGATTATTGTTTTGTTTTCTTTGAATAAATCCCCAGAAGTGCAAATGAAGGATCAAATGGTCTATCCGTTTGTAAGGTTTTGAGAAACCTCTAGACTATTTTCCATAGTGCTTGCACCCATTTGCAATCCCACCAACGGTGTATGAGGGCTCCCTTTTCTCCACAGTCTCGACAGCACCTGTTGTTCTCTGATCTAGTGATGATAGTCATTCTGACGGGTGTCATGTGATATCTCGTTGCTTTCAGTTTGCATTTTTCTGATGATTAGTGATCTTGAGCAAATTTCCATATGTCTATTAGCGAACTGCATTTCCTCTTTGATGAAGTATCTGTCCATGTCTTCTGCCCATTTTTTAGTTGGATTGTTTGTTCTTTTGCTGTTCAGCTGTATGAGCTCTTTATATATTTTGGATATGAAACCCCTATGAGATGTATATTTAGCAAATATCTTCTCCCAGTTACTCATTTGTCTTTTTGTTTTATTTTGTCGATTGTTTCCTTTGCTGCACAAAACCTTTTTTCTATTTTTTCTTTTGTTTTCCTTGCTCACAGAGATATATCTGAAAAGAAATTCCTGTTAGTATTAGCAGAGTTTACAGCCTGTGGTTTCTTCTAGAAGTTTTATGGTTTTGAGTCTTACATTTAAGCCCTTAATCCATTTTGAGTCTAGTTTTGTATATGGTGTAAGAAGGTGGTCTATTTTCTGTTTTTTTGTTTGTTGTTTTTGTTGTTGTTTTATTTGTGATCTTTCTGTGCAATTTTTCCAACACCATTTATTGAAAGACTGTCTTTATCAAAGTGTATATTCTAGCCTGATTTGTCATATATTGAGTGAAAGGATAGGCATGGATATATTTTGGGCTCTCTTTTCTGTTCCAGTGATCAATGTATCTGTTTTTATGCCAGCACCATGCTGTTTTGATTATTGTATCCTAGTAGTGTAGTTTGATTCACTTAGTGTGATACCTCCAGCTTTGTTGTTCTTTCTCAAGTTTGTCATGGCTCTTCGGGGTCTTTTACAATTCCAAATACATTTTAGGATTATTTCTTCTCAGTCTCTCAAAATGCCATTTGTTTTGATGGGGATTGCATCGGATCTGTAGATTGCTTTGTGTAGAAGGGCCATTTGAGTGATGTTGAGTCTTCCTATCCCATGAGTATGGAATAGCCATCCATGTATTTGTATCTTCTTCAGTTTCTTTTTTGAATGACATAATTTTCAGTGTACAGGTCTTTATCTCTTTGTTTTATTTGATTCTGCGGTATTTTACAGTTTTCGGTGTGGTCGTATATATGTTTGTTTTCTAACTTCTCTTTCCAAAGGTTGATCACTGGTGTATAAAAATGACTTCTAAAGATGTATTTTGTAACCTGCTACATTACTGAATTCATTGTTTAGTTCTAACTGTGTTTTGCGAACCTTTAGGATTCTGTCTGTCTAGTATGATGCCTAGGGGAAATACCAAGAGTTTTTCTTCTTTACAATTTAGTTACCTTTCATTTCTCTTTCTCCTTCTTGCTGTGGTTAAGACTTCCAACACAATGTGGGAGAGGAGTGGGCAAAGTGGGCGTCCGCGTCTCATTCCTGTTTTAAAGAAAACATTGTTAGACTTTCCCCAGAGTGCGATGTCAGTTGTAGGTTTGTCATATCTGGCCTATATTCTGTTGCTATGGTCTCTCTATTCCCACTTTGCTGAGAGGTTTTTCATAAATGGAGGCTGGGTTTTGTTGAACGCTTCATCTGCCTCTATTGATACTATCTTATGGTTTTTATCTTTCGATTTGTTAACATGCTGGATGTCATTAATTCATTTTTGTTTCTCATACAAACCTTGCATCCCAGGAATGAATGCAACAGGATCGTGGTGTATGATATTTTTAATGTATTGCTGAATTTGGTTTGCTCATATATTGTTGAGGATTTTTGCTTCAATGTTCCTGAGAGATCGACTTCTAGTGTTCTCATTTTGTAATGTCTTTGTCCAGTTTTGGAATCAAGGTAATGGCGGCCTCATAAAGGTGTTAGGGATCCTTCCCTGTTTCTGAGTGTTTTGGAATACGTTGGGAAAAGGTATTCATTCTTCTTCTATTGTTTGGTAAAATTTGCTTATGAAGCCATCTGGTCAAGGCCATTTGTTTTGGGGGAGGCAATTAATGATTCTATTTTTTTTTTATGGTAATCGGTCCCTTCAGATTTTCTCTTTCTTCTTGACTCAGCTTTGGGAGATAGTATGTTTCTAGGAGTGTGTCCATTTCTTCCAGATTGTCCAACTTGTTGGCATATGATTCCTCATATTATTTTCTCAAGATCTTTTGTATTTCTGTGGCGTCTGTGTCTATTTCTCTTATTTCATTTCCGATTCCATTTATTTGAGGCCTTTTTTCCTTGATGAGTCTTGTTAAAGGTAGGTCTATTTTGTTTATCCTTTCAAAGAACCAGCTCTTGTGTTTCTTCATTTTTATATTGTTTTTTCTAGACTGGATTTCCTTTATTTCCCTTCTGATCTTTATTAATTCTTTCCTTCTGTTCACTTTGGGCTATGTTTGCTGTTCTTTTTCTCGTTCTTGTAAGAGTCAGGTGAGATGGTGTATGTGACCTTCTCCTTGTTTCTTGAGGTAGACCAGTATTGCTATGAATTTCTCTCTTCGGACTGCTTTCCCTGAGTCCCATAGATTCTGAGTCATTCGTTTGCATTTTCATTTGTCTCTAGGTATGCTTTGATTTTTCCCTCGATCTCATTGATAAGCCATTTATTATTTGGTACCATGTTATTTAGCGTTCATGAGTGTGTCCTTTCCAGGTTTTTTTCTTTTCGTTGATTTCTCGTTTCGTACCATTGTGCTCAGAGCAGATGGTTGATAGGATTTCAGTCTCCTTAAATTTATTGAGGCTTGTTTTGTCTCCTAACATGTGGTCTATCCTGGAAAAAGTTCCATGTGTGCATGAGCAGAATGTGTATTTTGCTTCTTTGGGGTAAAATGCTCTGAACATATCTATTAAATCCATCTGCTCTAGTGTGCCTTTTGGACTATTGTTTCCTTGTTGATTCTTTGCCTGGAAGATCTGTGCATTGGTGTCAATGGGGTTTGAAAGTCTCCTACTGTGAGTGTGTTACTCTTGATCTCAATATATGTCACTCAATAATTGCTTTATATATGTCGCTGTTCCTATGATGTGTGGATATATATTTACTAGGGTATGTCCTCTTGATTTATTGATCCCTTTATCATTATATAATGCCCTTGTTATATCTTGTTATAGCTTTTATTTAAAGTCTACTTTATCTGCAATAAGTATCGTTACCCAGTTGTTTTTGTTTTCATTTCCATCTGCGTGAAATATCTTTTTCCATACCTTTACTTTCAGTCTGTGTGGGTCATTTGATTTAAAATGGGTTTCTTGTAGACAGCTTACAAATGATGGATAAGTCCTGTTTTCTTATCCATTTGGCTACCCTATGTCTTTTGATTGGAACATTTCATTTGTTTACATTTAAGCTGATTACTGAAAGGTACATAGTTACTGCCATTTTATCATTCTTATTTGTTATTTCTATTCTTCTTGTTTACCCCTTCTTTTTCTACGGAAGACTCTTTAACAGTTCTTATAATACTGACTTGTTGGTGATGAATTTCTTCAACTTTGTCCTGTCTTGGAAGCTCTTTATCTTACTTTCCATTTGATTCAAACGCCTTGCTAGCTAGAGCATTGGAGTTTATAGATTCTTGTTTTTGGTTTTCTTTTGTTGTTTTTGTTTTTGTTTTTGTTTCTTAAATCACTTTGAATATTTCTTGACAGTGGCTTCTGGCCTGCAGAGTTTCCACTGAAAAACCAGCAGACATTCATATGGGTGTACCCTTGAAAGTAAGTCACTGCCTTTCTCTTGCCGTTTATAAGATTCCCTTTTGGTCTTTGATCTTTGTCATTTGAATTATGATGTGTTTTGGGTCTATTTGAATTCCACTTATTTGGGAATCTTTGTGATTCCTGAATTTGTATGTCTAACCCTTTGGCAGGTTAGGAAAGTTTTGTCATTATTTCTTCAAATAGATTCTGAATCCCTTGCCCTCTCTCTTCTCCTTCAAGTACTCCTAAGATCTGGATATTGTTGTGCTTCTTGTTGTCCCAGAGGTCTCTTAAACTATCTTCATTTTTTAAAATTTTTTTTTTCTTTTCGCTCTTCTGTTTGGGTTCATTCTGCTACCTTGTCTTCCAGGTCGCTGATTCGATCTTCTGCTTCTTGCTACAGGATTGTACTTGTGCATCATTCTAGTGTATTCTTCATTTCAGTTACTGTATTCTTCTTTTCTGTCTGGTTATTTTTGTCTGTTTGTTTGTTTTTCTTATTCTTTCTATCTCTCTATTGATATTGTCATTGTGCTCATCTGTTCTCCCCATAAGTTCATTGGGAATCCTTAGAATCATTATTTTGAACTTTATATCTGGTAAGTTGCTTGCCTTCATTTCATTTAGCTTCTTTTCTGGAGTTTTCTCCTGTTGTTTCATTCGTGGCATGTTTCTTTGTTTTCGCATTTTCTTAGTCTCTCTGTGTTCATTTCTATGTGTCCGGAATTTATGTTTCGTCTCTCAGCCTTTGCCAGATGACGTAACGTGGAAACCGTCCTGTGTGTCCCAGTGCCACATTGTCTCTGATCTCCTCTGCCGGGGTGTTTGGGTATGATCTCTCTCGGTTTTGTGTGATCATCTGTTTTTGCCTAGCCTTTAGCTAATGGGGCTAGTCAGGTGTTGGTCTGTTGGGATCTGGTGCCAGCCTCCAGATGCATTGGTTTTGTGGCCCTTTGGGATGGGCTCCACAGTAGGCCAATATCAGCCACAGTATGGAGGCTCCACAAAAAACTAAGACTTGATCTGCCATAAAATCCAGCAATGCACCTACTGAGTATTTACTCCAAAGACTTGAAAACTCTTATCTCAAAAGATATTTGCTCTCCTATGTTCATCACAGCATTATTCACGGTGGCCATGGGATTGAAGCAATGAAATTATCCTAAGATAAATGACTGCTAAAAGAAACAGTGGTTCATATATACAAAGAAATAGTACTTGGCCATAAGGAGAGATGAAATACTGCCATTTGCGACAACATGGCTGGACCTTGCGATAATCATGCTAAGCAAAATAAGCAAGACAGAAAAAGTTGAAAACCACATGATATCACTTATATTTTCAATATAAACCTCAAAGCTGCGAATGAACAGGACGAACAAACAGAGTCTCATGAACATGGGCAAAGGCTAATGGTTACCAGAGGGTAGATGGGAGGCAGTAGTGGGAGGTAGATGGAGTATAAGAGGTCAAATATGTGCTGAGAGAAAGAAATCTAAGAATGTGAAGGGAACACACAATGTGATATATATGTATATATTTCCCTTACTGTTATATTGTACAAATGACACTGACCAGATTTCGTGAAGCAATGTCATATACTCCCCCAAAATTAATTATTTACTGAAAAAAATTCTGGTAGCTCTTCTACCAAAAGCACTCCTGACTCCATGTTGTTCCCTGTTTTTCGCCTATCGTTACGGTCACGGTATCAGTATCCACACACCAAGAATGAGTTTTTCTGATGGTAGAATGAAAAAAACTTTTCATCTTCACCAAGTATGGAAAGGTGTCCTTTTTCCAGGATGACAACTGCCTGAGTGTTCGATTTATGGAGTTATATAGTATCTTCATTCACCATTTCACTTGGATCTCCTTTTCCTTGCACTCCACATTTTGCTCTATTGCTTTCTTTTTCTTATTGTTATGATGTAAAGTCATTATAAACCCACGGTAAGTAAACTATCCAGACATTAATACCAATGGCAACAACATATGCAGAACCGACGGAATAAGACAGCTAGAATCCACCATAAACGGGCAAAGCTGAGCGCCAAAGAGCGCTTCACTATTCAGTTAATGAAATGCTGAATGATTGTTGGCCGAGTTGCAGAGACAATCAAACTGGCTTTCCTGGGTAGTCACAGTGACTCATTGATCAGCTCTGTCACTTGAGACAGTTAGTAAAGGGAAAAAGATCTCTCTCCTTCTACCCCGGTAGTATGAAAGCATGAAAGCAGGAAGGAGAAGGGAGGAGGGTGTGATGTGTAGATGTTAAAGCATGAAGCCAGGCCTGTGGAAACCTAGGGAGAAATCGCAGGTGAATGTGTCCGAGGATAAGCGGCATGGCCCGTCACTCAGCACGTGGACTCCCGAGCACCTTTGAAGCCCGTTTCAGGGGTGGGCGAGTGATGCAGCTCAGAGACATGAAAGTGAGAACCATATTTGAAGTCAATCAAATGCAAAATATGTACTTATGGGAAAATTGGAGACTTACTGAAATAGGATTGTCTCAGAAATCCAAATAGTATGATTGACAATACCATGAGATACCAATTTTTTTTTTCATTCAAACAGATTATAGTGTGTATAAACTTGCTGATGTTGATGTTCATTTATTTCATTCATGGATTTACTTTTTTACTATGTATAGAAACATGTACGTTACTAGGTGCTGTATATAGTAACATATGTGTTATTAAGTGCTATGTGTCTTTTGTTAGGTACTAAGATTTATTCCTCACAGAAAGTAGAATGAAAATGGGGCTAAATAGAGATGGCCACCATGTATTTGAGATTAGTTCAGGCAAGAAGCTTGAGGGGTCTCTTGAAAGACAAGGCATTTAGGCTACATCTGAAAGGCAAAGTCGGGTTTTAATAGACAAAGTAGGCGGCAACAGGATGTTTAGGAAGAAACAGCACAAAGGATGACACAAAGGTGTGAAATGTGTACTCGGGTAGGAGTAGACCAGGGAGGTTGGAGGGTGGGTATGTGCAAGAGGGTCATGGAAGCCATAAATAGAACAGCAGAGTATGGGAACCAAGTTAGATTTTGGAGCTTACTGTCTAGGCGGTGGAAGCAGGTGTAAGTTTGTGCAAGAGGACACATGATTTAGGAGAATATATACATCAGTATGAAGGATCAATTATAGGAATGACTGAGGGCAGTGAAATCACTTAGGAGGTTATCGTGATATCCCTGATAGAAGGACTGAAAGACAACATAGGTTCAATGAGCTGTCCACTGTGGATGGAGCTTGAGGGAGGATGAGTTGCAAACTTGGTGTGCTCGTGCAACACTGGTCTTGTGAAATGGACATTCTCAATCGGAAGGTCTGAATGCGGACTACGATTCTGTGTTTCTAACAGACTGCTAGTCCATGAATCGTATTTTGAGTAGCGAGATTTGGGATAAGTCCATGGAGCCATCTTGTGAGGCTGGCTCCGTGTGTCCTTAAGTAAGATGCTAGGATCAGGGGAAGATACACACTCCATGACCAGACACATTCAGTATGAGGCAGCCCAGCCAAGAGGTAGAAAAAGTGGATTGTTGTTTCAGAAGTGAGACTGAAGCTCAACTTATTGTTCAGTCACAAGAGGAAGAAGGGAAGGAGAAAAGCATGTGGCAAAGACTTCCCAGGGAGTTACAGTGCTAACAAAAGGGTCCAAAACAGAGTGTGATGGGAGATGCGCGAAAAAAAAGACACTTCCTACTTACTTCTTCATGGCATTAATGCATGTGCCTTTAGTGATTGATTGATTGATTGATATGAAGAAGAAATCTTGGTCATCCAAATAACATAACGTCCTAAAGTAATAACACTCACGCTAATCTGCACCAGCGTAACTTCAAGAACATATCAAAATCTGCTCCTTCACAGCCGCCCCCAGCCTGCTGTTGATGTCACAAAGGTACATCTTTATACTCTGTGTACATCTTTATACTCTGTCCAAAAACAAACTGACAATAGTTTTTTTTTTTTTTTAGAATATATTAGTCTCTGAAATCGAGTAGAAACAACTAGTAGAGCTACGAACCAAAGTCACACCAATACTAGGTATTATCACTGTCCGTGTGGAGTGTTAGCAGAGATTCTTCTTTCTCCATAATGCTTTGAGCCTCTGCCCAGTGTCATTTCATTCCCACATGCAGGCATGTAGAGTGGTCAAGATCTATGAGCATTGGTTTATGTGGGAATGTCTTCAGGTCTCCCCCATTGTCAGGTACTTTTGCCTGATGTAGGATCTTTAGTTAACAGCTTTTGTCCTTCAACACTTTAAATACATCAATCCAGTGCCCCGGTCTCCACAGTTTCTGATGAGAAATCTGCTCATACTCTTATTGGCAAAAGGATAACGAAAGCCACCCCCTCTCGGCTGCATAGATGTTAATAATATAACTGCTCTTGTGAACATGACATTTACTATAATATCATGATGATAGTTAAGTCATAGCATCATTTTTAAGAAAAAGGAATGGAATATTTTCTATGTGGACACTGTAAGGTCTTGAAAAAGACAAAACCGATTACAGATTTTCAAATTATACATGACAAGATCACTGAAGCATCCGACAGATTTTACTTTCTAATAAAGTAAATATCAATCTTTCTCACAGTAACGAAAAGCTCTTTGGGTCATTTTTATTGTATTGTATCATTATATCTTCAAGTGTAAAGGAGTGTTGAGATCAGGAAGGGAGAAAAGCACTGTGGTTTCCCCCTAGCTGTGATTGGTCCCTGTCTTGCTCTGAACCACTAAGACAGCATTGGAATGGAATTACAAAAGTCTCCTATATAAGGCCCTCGTTGGCCTGAGGTTTTCATCAATACAGCCCAGAAAGTTGATTTGTGGTGAGCAGTTGGACTCGACTGGTTAGCTTATTGTCTACTTTTTGTGTTGTTTTTCTTATTTTTCTTCTGTATTTATTGCGTCTTTTCTCATTTTTTTCATTATTCTTAATAGTCTTAGTATATTTTCTCATTCAGTTTTCTTTTCTCCACTATCTTTTTCTTCTCCCATTTATTTTGTTATTTCCTAAATGTTTTTATTATTATTTTTTCTTTAATCCTTTTTTAGTTAGTATTGTTAGCATTGTTAGTACATTTACTAGAATCAGTTTTGGTATTATTAATATAGTTATTATTTGTAGTATTTGTTAGCACAGTTAGAAAGCATCGTTAGCATTGTTTATATTAGTATCAGTCAGCATAGCATAGTTAGTATTGTTTTTAGCGTAGTAAGCATAGTTAGCAATTAGTATTAGCATAGTCAGTAGAGTCGGTATAATTTGCTAGCATAGTTTGCTTTGGTAGTTAGAACTGTGAGTGTATAGACAGGGCGTCACCATGCTACGTGACCTTGGAGCCATCCCTAGTGAGGAGCAGCCCCGTGTTGTGTGCTACGAGCTCCTGCACACCATTAGCGAGGGAACTTTCGCCAAGGTGGAGTTGGCCCGGCACGTTTTGACCAGGATAGAGGTGGCTGTCAAAGTCATTGATCAGCACGGGTCCTATAGACCTTTCCGAGAAGTGCAGTCCATGAAAAGCCTGAACAACCCCAATATCGTGAAACTGTTTGAGGTGATTGACACCAAGAGCACTCTCTTCCTCATCATGGAGCATGTGGATGGAGGGAACCTGTCTGACTATCTTAAGAACGGTGGCAATATGACAGAGCGCGAGGCCCGACGTATCTTCCGGCAGCTGATGTCGGCTGTCCACTATTGCCACCAGGGGGGCAATGTCCACAGGGACCTAAAGCCACGGAACAGTCTCCTGGATGCCGACTGGAACATCAAACTCGCAGACTTTGGGCTCAGTAATGAGTATGTTGGCCAGAAGCTGACCACTTTCTGTGGCAGCCTCAATTACATCGCCCCAGAGATTCTCCTGAGACAAAGCTATGACGGTCCCGGAGTGGATGTATGGAGCCTGGGAGTCATCCAGTTCAAAATGGTCTGTGGAAGACTGTCGTTCGCATGAGACAACATAAGGGAACTATGGGGGAAGATTATCAGAGGGCAGCACAGTCTGCCCTACTTCATTTCTCCAAAAGGAGCGGACCTGATCGGGAAGTGTCTCACTGTTGGACTCTGCCAATATGGAACATTTGAAGAACTCATGAGCCATTCCTGGATGAACATGGGGCAGCAGGAACTGAGGCCATATCGGGAGACACCATGTGAGGTGTTAAACTCCCAGGTGAACACAGGAAATGAAAAATATGGGATTTCAGCAAGAAACAATGAGGGGGCTCTCAGAGACAAAAGAACATGAGAGCACAATGACCACATACTATATACTGAGCCACAAAACACCCAAGGGGAATGGCCACACCATAACCGTTAGTCCCTTCCCCAATGCGAAGCCCTCCATGGCTGGCTCCAGTTATTACCTGAGCCATAGTGTCTACACATCAGGCCGCAGATCAAAGAGGTGGCCAGTCCACCAGCCAGCCTGGACTGGAGCTCCGCCATGCCTGCACCCACGCCTGAGCATTCCCTCAGCGGGACCAGAGCCAGGGTTCCCCAGTCCTTCCCCGAAAGCAGAATCAGGGACCACCAGTCCGGCAGCTGAACTAGAGCCAGGGACTGCCACCTCCAGCCCTGTACCCCACCTTAGCTCATGGGAATCCATCTCCATGGACAGCACCAGCAGCAACATAGGTAGCGGAGCCCCAGAAAGGCAGCCTGGACGTGAGACCCCACCTCTTGCTCAGGCCAGAGCCAGAGAGTCGGTGGGTGGCTAGAAGGTTCTGGCACTTTTGCATAAAGCGCCTCTGCTGTGGCTCCTCCACTCAAAAGGCAGAAGTGCAAAGTGCAGCCTTTATAACACAGTCCTGACAGCAAGGCAGGGCTGCAGACAAAGACTTTGGGGGGCCCAAGCACACCTCCCTGCATTTTAAAGAATGAACTCAAAAAAGCTGAGTTCCAAAGAGCCTGGTGATAAGGTGCGGGAATCGGGCAGAGGCTGGACACAAACAGCTGCAGGTGGGAGCCGTGCAAGGAGGGCATGCTGTGTGTGAAGGACTTGATTCCACTGGACGAAGAGGTGTGCAAACTGGCCCTGAGTTCTCTGCACAGGATTCACATCAGGATGGTAGCGGACATCTCTGTGGCTTTCAGAAGCACCGGACTGTTCAGCTCAGAGTATTCCTGGAGCCCTCTGGAGGACATAAGAAGAGGTCGCCCTCACTGCAGATCCACTCCTTAGCATCTACCTGGGTGAAGCTTGAGATCAGACTCTTTTTCCTGGGGCCCTTCTCCCATTCCCTGCTCCTCTCTTCCTCCATGTTTGTGGAGGAGTGGTGGTTCTTGCTAAAATTCTTGGTTTTCCCTTAACCTTGTGATAAAGTGGATTGTTCCATAAAGATGTTTCAGATACTGTTTTGCATTCTCCCTGAAGAGAATTGGGGTTGTGGATCCCCCAGTTTGAGAAGCATGTAGTGATATAGTGTGGGGACTTAATTAGAACGAATGGAAATAGGACTGAAGAGAATGATGCTGTCAGTTCTCAATAGGAATGAATGTGGTTCCAAGGGGAGAAGGCCTGTGAGCCATCCTGCAAGGCAGAAAGGTAGAGATTGTGAGACCTTCCTCCACTCATTACTTCACGTTTTTAGAATGACTAAAGGGAACTTTAGTCCTGTGGCCTGTGTTCATTAGGTCTATGATGTGCATAATAGCATAGCAAAGTCCCGTGAACCAGCCTCTGTAGGGCATCAGGGAAGTGGCGGGTTTGTGGGCCGAAGCGGCTTGGCGGTCACTCACCTGTGCAGTGTCCTCATGATGAGGCAGGAGCTGGGCATTCCCCTTGGCACATTGGAAAGGGGCCTGATGTGTCCGTTTGACCTGGAAATGGAGAGGAAGCATGGGGGCAGGCGTGAGCTGGAGTGTGAGGTGCATACAGGACCAAGGTGGGGGGTGAGGCAGGGGAAGGGGTGTTTGACCAGCACCCCAATCACAGACTGACAGCAAAAGATAGCTGAGTCACAGAAGACAAAAGAGACAATCTTCTAGCTGAATGAGGATTGTTTGGTGATGCTACATCGCACTGAGCGTGTGCACGGTCTTATGAGATGTGTTGGCGGATGGTGTGGCGTACCACACAGACCCCTTTGGGACTGAAACACTCTCTCCCAGCTGCTGAGAAAGTTGGCTGTGATGATTCAGTCAGGGCCTATGCCTGGATTTACCTCCATCAGAGGAGAGTGGCCTCACCCAAATTTATCCTCCCTCTCTTGAGGTAGCCTAAGGACGATACCCGGCATACATGGGGATGTAAAGGCTGTCACCATTGCTCAAAGCACAGCTCTCTGCAGGCACACTCAGCTCAGGGAAACCACACGGGATGAGCTGACTTCCTTGCTGAAACCACATGATTGTCCAACTCCTTCTTCCCGATCCCATTTCCCTCCCTCCCTCACAGCTGTTGATTCTGAGAGTGTTCCCTAGTACAATTTCATCTCAGAGTCTGTTTCCCAGAAATCTGACCCAAGTCCAATGTAGAGTTTATTCCTAGAGATTAAACTGCAAAAACATCCTCATGTTTGGATGTGTCTCCCTAGACGCTTTCTGGAACTGACATCTCACTTCTCCACCACAATCACCCTCTCTTTGCATTCCTGCTTCTGAAATTTTACTAGTAGGTGCTGCCCCACCATATGTGCAGAACGGCCTGACAAATCTGGGGGGAGGGGCATTTGCTTTAGTAAGATCATATTCCCAGCTATTGTGTCACTGATGAGGTAGGAGAGATTTTGGTGTACACTATCGGTTAGCAGGCTGTATTTCAGATTAAAAATAGAAATGTCCACTATATTACTGGAGAAATGTTTAATGTCACAGTGAGACAAAATAGTATGCAAAACAAAACAAAACAAAACGACTAACAAATAGATTTATTCTTAGTTTTATAGATCCCGTGACAAAAACAGAACAATATAAATAAGACTTCTTTTGCCCAAATTTTCAACATATTGACCTTTGCTTCATTAATCGGATTTTCTAAAGAGCAGTTTCTAAAGATGTTTTGTGCATTGTAAAATTAGGAATGCGTGATATATTAATTAAGAAGTCTTAAAAACATGGTGGGACCAAAATGTAGGCCAAAAAACCCTCAAAAAAATTGAAACAAAACAAAACCCCCAAATCCCGACTAACTAGGGAACCCAGACAAGAGATCAGGGTACATACCTTCTGTTAAATGTCTGCTCTATTTGAGAGTCCTCAAGTTCATCTAGCACACACTCCCACTGAGGGAGGAAGGAAGGTGTAGAAGAGAGGCAAGGAAGCCCTTCTAAGACTCATTAATGACTCACATTCCTGCTCACAGGCTCCTAGACAGGAAGGTCTCCTTTCAGCCCCGCCCACTCAAGAACCTCGCGAGCAGCACTGACCAACGGCTCTGGTCTACCCGGGCGCAGAGCTGCCCTCGGGCATGAACTCACGCTCACCTCAAGCTTCTGCGCTTTAGGGCAGAGCCTGGGGCGGATCGCAAGGAGACTGATGCGGTCGAGGGGCGCTGCTTTCGGCCCAGAGAAGGCAGAGACCACACCACACGTGGCCTCAGCAGCCACAGCCCAAATCAGAGTGAAACCCGGTGGGCCAAGCCCACGGAGGCTGCAGTGCGCGACCTTCTGCCCACCCTGGCTGGCAAACGGCCATCTGTCCTGCTAATTGTCGGGTACAGCATCGCACAAAAAGTGCTGCCTTATTTTCCCTAAAGGAGAGAAACCCACCTCCACATGGCTTCCGTGTCTCAGTCTGCAGCTAGGAGACTTGGGTAGGTAAGATGAGAGAAGGTTCCAAAAGACAGTGCTTCACACACGGAGGGAAAACGGAGCCTTCATTGTTCTCCCCTGTGAAGTGTATTCATCCCCATGTAGTTTCTTGCTGTCGTAATTTGCTTGTAACGCCTGACATCGTTTATGGATCTTAAAGGAGTCTACATGCGCTTGCTAACCATAGTGCCATCTTATTTATACAAAAAGATTGACATTCACCCCACATTTTCCAGTCTTCTGTATTCACAGATTACAACATACCATGCTGTTTTTCACTTTTGAGAGAAATCTCTTCTGGCACATGTTTATGTTCTATGGGAAAAATGAACTTGGTCATTAAAGAACACAGTATACTGGTTCATGGGGAAATTTTTTTCTCACAGTGGGCATAGTAAGTAAAAATGCTTCTTTAATAGAGAAGTTACATCCATATTTTATAGACTAGTACCAACAAATCATTTAGGTATAGCCCGCTAAGTAACAAATTAATACTATAAAGCTTCCAATAAATTATGGTTTGGTAAAACAGTTGACCATATAATTAGTCTAATATTCCCATGTTAAATGATATTTTGTGTTATATAAATAGAGCTTTCTTGACATTTCTGATCATTTTCCTTATAACTATTTTTTCCCATCTTTTTACAAGGCAGAAGACATCTTGTTAAAAACAGCTCTTTGGAAAACTTGATTAAAGCACCGAAGGTAAGTATGGTGAAGATTTGTGCAAAAAACAAGTCTTATTTGTATTATTCTGTTTTTTATTATTTGAACTATAAAATGAAGAATAATTGTATTGTTCCATTTATTCTCAAGTGTATGTCAATGATATCCTACAGTTATCCTGTCACAAGCACAGTTGACTAACTTGCTCCTGACATGTCTTCCAGACCATTCTCTCAGTATGAAGAGACTTGAAATCTCTTAGTCATTATCTCAGAAACATTGATGGGAGGGAGAGGTCTAAAGCATTGGAGAAGAGCCCATGGTAGAGGGTAATCTATGCGGAAAACAAATGTTATTATCCCTTGGCCTTAGAACATGACTCTAACCTCATTCGTTCATCCAACAGATGTTTTCTGAACACCACTATGTACCAGGTACTGCTCTAGCCATTGAGGATACAGTGGTGGACCATACAGGCAGGGTCCCTGTCCTCCTGGGACCTGTGAGCAGAAGGATGGAATGGGAGAGAGAATAGCAAGCTTTCAAATCAGTAACAGCATGGAGGAAGTAAAGCAGGTCAGGGGTACGAGTGCAGGGCTGTTTTTTGGATAGGACTGTCAAGTGTAGCTTCTCGAAAGAGGTGATATTAGAGCGGAGATCAGGATGATGATATACCAGGGTCTGAAAACAGAGTATTCAAGAAGAACAGGAAGTACCGATGGCTGGATGAAGTGATGGAATGTCAAGATCCACGTGGCTGGGAAATCCTTAGGTAGGGACATGTGATAGGATGTGTAGATGAACAGCTCGCAGAAGCCGGATCATGCTGGCCCCTTCAGTCCATAGGAAAGTATCTGGAATTTATCCTAAGGCAAATGGGAAGTCTATGTCAAGAGTGAGGAGTCAGTATGATCCTGTTTCTGCTGGAAAAATCCACTCTAGCTCCTAGTGTATAGTAGGCTATAGGGGGCAAGATTGACGCAGAGGGCTGTGTTGGGGGCCAGAGACGTGGAACAAGCTATGGAATACGCTTTAGAGTTATTTCTGATGAGGTTCAATGATACAGTCGATGTGCATTAAAGAGATGAGGAAACAAGGATGACACCCAGGTTTGGGGCTCATGCAGGGTGAATGCTGGCACTATTAACTGGGATGGGGATAGCGGGGAGATGAGCAGGTTTGGGGTGTGCAATATCAAGAATTGTGTTTTGCTCATGTTTTTGAAATGTTTATTAGACAGCGGAGTGGTGATATTGGGTGGGCAGTTAAACATAGCAGTGTGGAGTTCAGGGCAATAAAATTTTGGGATATTGTCAGCATGTAGGTGATAGTGGATGCTACAAGATTGGTTCTGTTTACTATTTCTTTGCAGCTCTTGCTAACTCCAGGATTTCCTTTTGCTCCAGGCATGTGAGTTCCTACTGGGCTCATGCTCTGCCTGGGCCTTCCTTCTCTATAATTCATGCTGACAAGCTTATGTGCATAAGACATGTTTGACAGGAAGCTCTCAGAAGGATGGAAGTTCAGCCTGGTGTTGGAGAAAGACTGTAGACTTAGAATCAAAGAATGTTGATTTATGGTCCATGAGGAGACATTTTGCCTAGACTTTTAAATCACTTTTCTGTAAAATAGGGGTAGTAATCGTATTCCACTCATGAAAGGACATGAGAATCTTTGTTGATAATGACATAGCTATAAATAGACTTGGTATACAGTAGGTGCTTGATAAATGCAGTGGAAACTGAATTTTAATCTCACACTGAAGAGTAGGTTCCCTAAGGATATGCTTTTACCTTTCCACATCTAAGAATGTTGTGTAAGCTTGTTACTTGTCAGATAAGCATCATGAGTTTTTTATTTTGTTCTTCATGAAACCTCAGTATTTGGACATTAAGGATATGTTGAGGAAACCATATTCATCAACTAGTGTTTGTTTGTTTGGTTACATTTAAGCTTTTCTTGCCCACCCATGCCCCAGCCCCCAGCTCCAGAGGCAACATTTAGAGCTAAGAAGAATTCTTTATGTTTCATGATTATTAAAGCATGTTTTAAAGAATAAAGATGTCTTTATTCTCTATGACTGATCCTTCTGGGAAAGAGGAGCCTGTGCTAATTTTCACTATCTGGCATTTTCTTAATTATGTCCTGAGTTTCTGTCCAGAGTGCATTTAATTTGGAAGCATTCCCAAGACATGTAAAAGTGAGTGCCAACATCTTTTTCGAATGAAAATTGGGTTTGATAATGTTTATATTGAATGCATGCAATTTAGTTATATCTTTTTTCATACATTCTCTCTATTCATGCTGAGAAAACCTCCAGAACATTGACATGTATTATAGCTTTTCTCAATCAATTCAGAGATATTTAATGAGTTGCTACTATGTGCAGGACATAGCATTAAGCATCTAAGGAATGCAAGTGTGTATCATGCACAGTCTTGTTTCCATCGTGGGAAGTAATTATTGGGGAAGGATGAGCTTTGTAAGAGGGGAAAATTATTCTAGAAACTTAGTGCTGCATTGAATGTTAGGATGCTGTCACTCCACTTCCTGCTAAATACTCCTGGCCCTTCCATAGCTCCCCACAATGGTGTCATCTCCCTCAATTGTCCCTGTTAGTGAGAGAGCTCCCAAGCTCCCTAGGTTTCTTGTTGGAATTTTGTACACTTTTGATCTTTATAATTAGGTCTTGATATTGTATAGAGATCTCCTCTGTGTCTTGTTCCAATACTTTGTGTCACATGGCCAGCCTACAAAAATTTGAAGATCTCTACAAAGGATCTCACGTTTTATTTTTCATTTATTTATTTTTTAAAAATTAAGTTCATTGGTGTAACACCAGTTATAAAATTATATAATATCATGTGTACATTATAATTTGACATCTGTACATTCTATTGTGTGTTTACCACCCAAAGTCCAGTTACTTTCAGCTACCATATATTTGATCCACTTTATCCACTTCAGCCTTCTCCTACCCACCCCCGATACCTGTCTCCCTTTATGCCTTCTAATTTCCTTCTTCTCCCCCACCCTCTACCCTCTGGTACCCACTAGGCTATCGTCTATATTCATGAGACTCTGATTGCTTGTCCTGTTCATTTGTTGCTTTTAGGCTTATACCCCACATATAATTGACATCATGTGATTTTCCAATTTTTCTGCCTGGCTTATTTTGCCAAGCATGATTATCTTGAGGTCCATCCCTGTTGTCACCTATGGCAGTATTTCCTCTCTTCTCACAGCTGAGTAATATTCCGTTGTATATATGTACCACAGCTTCTTTATCAAGTTATCTATCGTAGGACACTTCAGTTGCTTTCATGTCCTGGCCACCGTGAGAATGTTGCTGTGAGCATCAGTGTGCAAATATCATTTTTCATATGGGTTTTCAAGACTTTATTGTAAATACCCAGTAGAAGGATTGCTGGATCCTATGGTAGATCAAGCCTTAGTTTTTTGAGGAGCCTCCATACTGTTTTCCAGTGTGGCTGTACCAATTTGCAATCGTACCAGCAGTGGGTAAATGTTCCTTTTACTCTGTATCATTTCCGACATTTGTTATTATTTGTCCTCTTGATTTTTGCTATTCTATCAGGTGTGAGATGGTACCTCATTGTGGTTTTGATCTGCATTTCCCTAATAGCTAACGATGTTGAGCATCTTTTCCAATATTTATTGGCCATGTATATGTTCTCTCGGGAGAAGTGTCTGTTGAGTTTCTCTGCCCATTTTTGAGTGGAGCATTTGTCTTTTGTGGTTATTGAGTTGTATGGGCTCTTTATATATTTTGGATATTAGGCCCTTATCAGAAGCGTTGTTTGCGAACATATTTTCCCGTTCAGGTGGTTGTCTCTTTACCTGGTTGACAATTAGTTTGCTGAGCAGAAGCTTTTTAGTTTGATGTAGTCCCACTCATTTATTTTAGCTTTTAATTCCCTTGATTTTGAGCTCCAATTCGTAAAATCTTCTTTAAGTTTTATGATCTTGAAATTAGTTCCTATGTTTTCTTCTATGCACTTCATGTGTATTCA
>PUFA01002793.1:0-22891 GCA_003508835.1 Eonycteris spelaea
ATCTACAGCTTTTTCACCGGGTTCTCTTCCCGCTCCCCTCCCACTGTGTCTCAGAGCCACAGCTCCTGTTCGTCCCTTGGTTTGTCTAATGATTAAGCTAAAATGTCATGAAAGGAACCATATAATAAGTCACAGATTAATACTGTGATTTCTAAGGTAACTAAAAGAATAGTAAGAGAATGTGTAACTAGAAAGCTAATTAAGAAGATTATAATCATAAAAGTTTTTGGTTAATCCAAATAAGACAAGAAAAAACCAGTAGAGGCAAAAAATAGATGAAATTTAAAAAGAGTAAATAGCCAGCAGTAGACTTAACCCAAATACATCCATAATTACAATGAACATACATGACTCAAACACTATAATTAAGAGACAAAGTCTAGAGGTTTCTCAAAATTAAAAATGGATCTACCTTTGGCCCAGCAATTGCACTTCTGGGTATTTATCCAAAAAAAACCCCAAAACAATAATTCATAGAGATCTAGTACCTCAATATTCATGGCAGCACAATTTATTATAGCCAAGGTATGGAAGCAATCTAAATGCACATCAACAGATGATTGGATAAAGAAGTTATGGTTCATATATACAATGGATATTCCTTAGCCATTAAAAAATGAAATCCTGCCATGGATGGACCTAGAAGTTATTATGTGAGTGAACTAAGTCAGACAGTGAAAGATAAATAACATACAATTTCACTTATATGTGGAATCAAGGAAGGAAAGAACAACTAATCAAAAACTGACTCACAAATATAGAGGACAATCTGGTGATGGCCAGAGGGGAGGTGGGTTTGGGGTTTGGGAGAATGGAATGAAGACTTAAAGAAGTACAAATTAGTAATCGATAGGTGGTCACAGGGATGGGGAACATGCATAGGGAATGAAGTTATCATTAATATATTGGCTAGGTGGAAAACCAGAGGAGAAAGAGAGCAATTAGGGGGATCATTTTATAAACTATATAAATGTCTAACCAATGTACTGTATACTTGAAACTAATTTAAAAAAGAGAGAGAGACAAATACTATCAGAAGAATAAAAATAATAACATATGGTGTTTACGAACAACATTATTTCAGGAGCAAGTCACAGAAAGGATAGAACTTAAAGGCTGGAGAAGAAATACCACACAAACATTGATGAAACCTTTAGACACTGCAGGACACGAATCTCCTGAGACACAGAGCACATGTGGACAGTTTACATCTTAACATAGTTCGTTTGATCTGATATGATCTTTGAGACAATATAATGCCCTATATTTGACATAGTGGGTGCGCAATAAATACTGGTTGAATGAAAGAATAAACTGCTCAGTAATTGAAGTATTATTCCAATTCATATTTCAAAGATGAAGAGCAACACCCGGAGAAGTAAAGTAACATAAATTAGGCTATGTGGATTGCACACTTGAGAACACATTCCCTGCCCTAAGGGAATCACAACTCTACTCAGGTCAATACCAGGTACCATACACGCCAAATATGGAAATCACTAGAAGTGAATTTGACACATTCCTGGATACAACAGAAGGATGAGGAAGGTTACCTGAATGCAGAGATAGGGGGAAATTTATTTGTTTTAAAGATGAATACAAGTTTTAAGGACAAAAAAACCCCAACAAAACAAACAACAAAAACAAAAAACTGGGGTTAAAGAGGACTTATTTGGACCAAAGCAAAAGATGAGCTCACAAGTCCAGGTGTGAAAATGCCTGACCTCTTCTGCCTGAGACCCAACTAGCCCCAGGCAACAGAGCTCCTGGCCTGGCTGTACCTCCATGGTTTCAGACCTGGGAGATTTTGGCCCCAGAAGGTATTTTGAAGTGTCTGGGTCATTTTGGTTGTCATACTTGGTGAGGGGCTAAGCATCTAGTAGGTAGGAGCCAGAGGTAGTGCTATAACATCCCCACAGTGCACAGCTTGCACAGGGATTATCTGGTCTATATAATGTTCATGGTGCCAATGTGAGACACCCCATGGGAGGATAAGTGCCACAGTGTCCTCGTCATTTCACAGATGAGGAAACTGAGGCAGAAAGAGGGAAAGTGCTTATGAGACCAGAGAAGCGACTTGAACCCCAGCCACCTGGTGCAGATTCGTGTCCCTGCCCCAGGGATATCGGTGGACCGAGGAGCTGACCAAGGAGACTGAGCTCAGCTGCAGGGGCCAGTATGGGCTGTCTGGTGCTGACACTGGGCTTGTAGCTTCATGAGTTCTAGGGAAGAAAATAAAAGTAAAAAAAAAAAAAAGAATTAATTGGGTGGGAAATCTTCTGTCCTCGGGGATACTCCCTCCTCGGGCTCTGCAGATTTCGGGCCTTGACTCAAGCTCAGGAAAAGTAATGTCCACCTGGTTCTCCCTCTTGTCCCACTTTCCCAGCCCTTGCTGGTCTCCCCCCATGACTCCATCTGTCCCTGCTTCCACCACCCACCATGCAAGGGACTGAAAGGGCCACAGAACTGAAGGACAAGATCCAGGAATGGAAACCCAATGCCCTCCCTCCTCTTAAGTCCTGATCTCCCACCAACACAGTGGGTGGCTCCCTGAGAGGTCATGTCTCCTTGTCCTCCAGGCCTGGGAGTGGCACACACGCACTTCCTTCTCTCCTTATTTCTCAGCCCCCTGCACAGACCCACTGTCTGCTCCACTGGCCCCTGCTCAGCCAAAGGCACTGACCTCTGCCTGCAGCTCAGCATCCTTCCCTCTCACATCCCTGAGCCAGCAGCTCCTAACTGAAAGCTCATCAGGAAACACAGGTACCCGCAGGCCTAGTCTAGAAAACTGGGGTACCATGGGCTATATACTCCACCTGACCCTGCAGCATCCCTTGCTTACAGAAGCCCAGCCCTGCCCCAAATTTTACATAGGCCCACGCTCTCAGGGTGCACTTGGCCTTCCTACTCCTTCCTGGTTCACTTGCCCTGAATTGCTGATTTACTCCAAGTGCTGCTGCTTGGCTGAGGCTGCCCGAGACTTCCTGTCCCTTTCCAGACAGGGACTCACCAGGCACTTCCCTCAGTGCCTATGGGATTGCTTGTCAATACAATGGAATAGAAGGTTCTTGAGAACCCTGAGCCTGAACTGTACCCGCCCCTCTTTGTACCCTGAGACTGTCACTGCCACCACCGCCCACCCCCACCCCACTCCCTCCTAGACAGGGATCGCCCCATTTGCATCTGCTTCATTTTGTATACATTGTAAGATCTGTGTTGGAGGAAATCCTATTAGGGTTAGCTACTGAAATCATAAGCATTTGTGTTGGACATGAAAATTTAAAGTAGAATATTTGAGAAATTAGCACATACTGTCACACTCTTCCCCAGCAAATGTTTCATCCCAAGGGAACCAGAACTGCTGTTCCCTCTGGGTGGGCTCCAAGTAAGAGCAGGAGCAACCACAGACCTGGACAGCCCCCTGCTCTGGGTGCAAGATGGGCGGAGCCTCTTACTGTGGGCAGGTGAAAAACCATCCCTTTCCCCAGGACTAAGGGCCAACAATAAGGAAATTAGGTTCAAGGGTGAGAAATCACATCACCCCTCCATGCAGTCACACAGAAGTAGTGGAAACACCAGAGGACTCGAGTCCCTGCACACCTCACCTTCACTCTGTCATGCCTGCTTTTGTTCTTTGCCCAAATGCAAAATTCCCTGTTCTTCTTTTCCTCTCCCCTCAAGCAGCTTGATTATGGGGAAATCATTTTGACACCCCTCCTCCAAATCTACAGGGCTCAGGGAGGGCAGGTGAGGCAAAGAGCACAGACAAAGCACCCTGCTCTGAACAGCCCTGTGGACTCTGCCCAAGGCTGGACAGGAAAAAATCATGGAGGGAAATAAGATCAGTGTCCACAGCTATCCCAGAATGAGCTGCCCCCTCTCCCCAAATTGTCAAGGGGTGTCTGCTCATCTACTCTTCCAATTATCTCCCAGGAAACTCCAGGAAGCATGGGGCATGTGATGAGAACTGGGAAAGAGTTCAGGCCAGAGTGACCCAGAGGAAACAAAACTCAGGAGACACTCTGGAGAAGGAGTCTGAGGGCTACAAAAGGACAGAAGATGACCACCTGTGCTCAGGACCCATCTATCTCTTATAAGGGGGGACTCCTAAAGGGACATTGAGTCAGGGCTTGGCACTGACCCCTAGTTTGGGCTCATGGGTCTTTTACCGTGGATTCTTCATGATGGCTAGAGAAATGGGGAGAGGGGAAGGGAGTAGAGTTCACTCTCCTCCAAATCTCCCCAGTGCTTATTCTCTCAGCTAGGTAATAGACACTTCGCTGCTTGTTCCTTCTGATCCCATGATCATGGAATAGTGCTCCCCTCCTCCAGTCAGGGAGCCTCAGCCCTCCCTGCTGCTATAGCGGACACTCAAGGACCTGGGCCAGGCCCTGGTTTGGGCAGGGCTAAGGGATATAGATACAGATGTGGCAGCCATTCCTCACAAGTACCCAGCTTCCAGCTCCTGTTACAGAGGCTTGTCACTACACCCACCCCAAGGAGATACGAGGGACCCTATGTCCCTGGCAGAACCCCTTTCTTCCCCAGCTACTGACCAGATTTCTCACCTGGGTTCTCCAGGGTCAATGGTGTCTTTTCTTGGACCAAAGGACACAGAGAATGATGATAACAAGGAGAGAACAGCAGGAACACCAGAATGATTAACCATCGACTCTGATGCACCAGGGCCTTTCCTGAGAAAGGGTCTTATTATAAGCTGGGCACCCAGAGCCACAGGCCTGCTCTTCCTCCCCAACCCTGGTCCCTTACCCTCCAGGTCAGAACCCCTTCCAGGATCACCTCAGGCTCACCAGAAGGCACAGGGTGTGCACTGTGATGCCTGCTGTGTTCCATGTTGCACGTGAACCTCTCTCTACTCCTCTTTCTGGGGAACCCATGTGGACACCCAGGTCTGGCAGAGCCCCATCTCCTGACTTTGTCCCAGTATATGCCACTGCTTAAGCCTCTCCCTCCTCTGGAGTACTCACCTCTGCCTTCCCACCCCTCAGACCTGCACATCCTAAAATGCCAACTCAATTAGAGAATGGTGATGCTGGCACAACCTCAGGGTTATACTAAAAATCACTTAAATGCACACCCCTCTGGAAGCTTCCTTCTACTGAAAGCTGTGCCTTATCCCCAACACACATCTGGTCTGGAACATCTCCCCTGTGGTCTTCAAACTTGGCTGTTATACAACCAGCTGGAGAGTTTTTCCATCTGTCCAGGCCACAGCCAAAACTAACCAAATCAGCATCCCTTGGTTGGACTCAGGCCTTTGTGCCTTTTAAAGCTCCCTCAATGATTCCAATGTGCAGGCAAGTTTTAGAACACTGGTCTAGCCCACGGTTTGAACCTCCTGATAGTACCAAACGCCTGGCCTTGAACCCATCTTATCATCTTAGAGTCCCCCATTACAATGAGCCACTCCAGGATCAGGAACTATGTTCATCTTTGTCTTCCCTGAAAATGTTTTCGTAAAGGTGAACTTTGGTAACCACTTTAACAATTTTGATGCATGTCCTTCCATCCCGTCTGTGCATTTGTGGAAAGATGTAGATAGATAATAGATATATATAGACAGATGATAGATGATGAGATACATAGAAAGGTAGATGATAGTAATACATAGATAGATATATAGTATCTAGTAAGTGATAGACAGTCGGCAGACATGTACAAAGGCACCTTGTTTTGTTGCATAAATGGGACCATAGTGTACATGTTATTCTGCACTTTTCTCATTTAACAGGGAGTATGGGTCTAACACTCCACATTTTGAATGGGTTATTTTTAAATAAGAACAAACCATGATCTAGTTAACAAAATAAGAAAGAGTTGAACTCTCATCATTATTTATTATTTCATTAAGACCCCTAAGACCACTAAGACACTTTTTATATGGATGGAAAAAGTCACATATCACATTTTAACAATTTCTTAGATTTCACATCCATTTTTATAAATTAATTACTTTGACCATCATAAATTTTTTAGCATGTCAGAGATGGGGTCCCTTTCCATTCTCAAGACATTATTTTCATTGCTAAAGGTCTCAGGGCAGTGAAGATGTGGAGAGAGATGGAACGCAGCTCTCCTGACAGCTGGTCCCAAGTCTTTTCCTCTGTGAGGTCAAGCCTCCTTCCTAGGTATGGCAGCTCCAGCAAACTGTCTCATTCAGCTCACTTCCTCCATAGGGGAAAAAATGCTTTTAATATTTTAATAAAAATGATAACAACAACAACAACAACAACAACAACAACAACAACAACAACAATATGTTCCACAGCATTTACAGATGGTTGCAAGGAGAGATGAAGCCTGTCTGGGGTTGAAAGAGGCCCTCATGGTCTAGGGCTCCAGATTCAGGTTGCGCCCCAAGACCTAGGCGTGGCAGCCTCTCCCCGACCAGCCTCCCAGGGCATCTTCGTACCAGTGTTTCCCTCCACCCCACCCTGCTCCAGCCCTGTCTGCTCTGTCCCATGAACAATTCTGTCCCCTCCACTCCTGCCTTTGGACGCTCAGACTCATCAACACAGAGGTGCCCGCAGACCACAGGCGCCACTTTTGGGTCCCCAAAAGAAACTGAGACCACCCAGCACGAAGCTGACACAACCCTAGACTAGCTTCATTGTCGGCCCGGGTCAGAGTTTAAGTGGACCACCGAAGATCACCCGTCCCCCTAGACCGGCCTGAAGGAAATAAAAGGTGTTCATTGACCTAAAATCAGAACAAAGGCGCTTATGCGCAGGTTGGGACCGGAGCGCGCTGCACTTCGGGTTCTGGTTCTCAAACTGTGGGCGGTTGCACCTGCTGATTGGGAAAACACGGCCTCACCCGGGTCCCCGGAAATCTGGTTTCCGGGGTCTGGAGGGTGATCTGAATTCCGACTTATTTTAAACAGCATCCAATTGGTTCTGAGGCCTGTGAGCAGGGAAGTGCTTCTTCAAGCCTGCTTCCAATGGGCTGCCCTTGGATTCTAAGATCAGAAAATTTCTAAGACCTCCCATCACCTGGGATGGACGCGCTCGCGGGTCCATCCTGATTGAGATGGGCATCACGGGTCTGAATGAGAAGCCACCGCTAAGGACCCAGGAACATCCCACCGAGATTCTGCCACGTTCACGGTGGACCTACTTTAGACCAGGTGCGACTTCTATCAGTGACTGGACTGAATTCACTGAAATGACACAGTATGAGCGGGGCCGATGGCACTCTTCCTAAAGAAGTCCCTCCAACATTTTCTCTAATTCTGGCTTGATGGTGATAAATTCCTTTAGTTCATTTTTGTCTGAGAAGCTCTTTATCTGTCCTTCAACTCTAAATGATAGCTTTTCTGGTTGTATATCCTGGGTCTTCATTCTGTCAAATATTTTTTGCCAAGCCTTTCTGTCCTGCATAGTTTCTTTTGAGAAATCAGCTGCCAGTCATATGGGTGTTCCCTTATATAGAATTATTTGTTTTTCTTTTGTTGCTTTTAATATTCTTTCTTTGTGTTTAACCTTTGACATTTTAATTACGATGTGTCTTGTGTGGGCCTCTTTGGTTCCATTGTTTTTGGAATTCTCTGAGCTTCTTGGGGTTTTATGTCCATTTCCTTCACCAGGTTATGGAAGTTTTCCATCATTATTTCTTCAAATAGGTGTTCAACATCTTGATTTTCTTCAGTTACGCTGATCAGACAAATATTTGAAGACTTACTAGTGTCCCATATGCTCCTTAAATTATTTTTATAGTCTTGGCATCTTTTTTCTTGCCATTTTCATTGAGTGTCCTGATTGGCTTTCTCATCCTCTAGATAGGGCATGTGATCCTTTTCTCTATTCACTTTGTTTATTCCATTTAATATACTTCTCATCTCAGATAATGTGTTCTCCACTTCAGACTGGTTCCCTTTTAAAATTTCCATTTCTGTTTTTATCTCTTTGTTGGAGTTCTCTACACTCCCCAAAAGTTCATTGAGCATCTTTATAATTAGTGTTTTGAATTCTACATCTGTTAGATTCCTTGACTCCATTATATCTGGATCTCTGTTCTGTTCTGTCACATGGTTTCTGCTTCTTTGTATTCCCATTTTGGCTGCCCTTCCATGCCTGTTTTTATGTCCTAAGCAAAGCTCCTAAGTATCCTGGTCTTATTAGTGTATATTTGTGAAGTAAGTGTCCAGTGGCACAGTCCTGAGAGGGGTTCAGCTGCAGGCCAAATGTAGCCCAAGCCTTTACTCTCCAGGGCTACCTGTTAAGATTCAGCAAGCGATCCACAGATGCTGTGCTTATAGTTGCCTTCAAAAGGCCACACCAGAAACCGAGGCCAGCTGCCTCCAGTTTTAGTCTAAGCACTGCTCAGCAAGCAGCACCTGACTGTCTCAGGATATACCTGGTGGCTTAGGTGAGGCTTTGAGTTGGAGGAGACAGGGTTTCAGGGAATCCTCTGGGCAGAGCAACCTCTGTTATCCAGTTTGATGATGGCTGGTCAGGGCTATGGTAGTGTTGTGTCCAGCGCAAATGGTAGCGGTGAGGGCTCAACAAGGAACAATGGGTATTGCTAGCACTTCTGCACAAAGTGAGTCTCGCTTCAGCCATCACTCCAACAATGTCTTCCTGTAAGTCCCTGGTGCCCCCTGAGCACAGCTAAATCGGGCACTGGTGTTCAGAGCAAGCAGGTCCCTCACTGCGTAAATCAGCTCGCAGACACGGCCCCTTTAAGAGCTGTCAACTCTGCCACTGCCGCAGCCTCCATCTCAGCTTGAGACCAGGCAGCCCTGAGACAGGACTGGGCAGTGTCCAGAGGCTGATGTGAGTAGAGACGGTGAGCCGGGCCGGGAGAGGTGGGGTGAGGCATGGGCGGTCAGAGGGGGTTGGGGTCAGGACTGATGTCCAGGGTGGGAGTCACAGGTGTCCTGTATGGTTTCCGGCTGGCATTTGTTTGTTTCCTACAGTGTGGAGGAATTTGTACTGAGGAGGAGAAAACTTTGAAGAAGGTGAGAGATATTCAGGGTGGGTCTGGGGAGGAGAAGAGGATGAGGAAGCAGAGACAAGGCGGTGGGGGCTGGGCAGAGGTGAAGGGAGTCCAGGAGGAGAGGGGCCTGGCCTGATAGCAGCAGGTCTGGAGCTCAGAGTCTCACTGCCAAGAGTCCTGAAGCACGTGAGGAATGGGCAGAGTGCAGGGCTTCACATTGACCAGAAAAGTCACTGCAGAATTCGGCCTTTTGTTTTGTTTTCTGTCAGGATAAATTTGGTAAATCAGTAGTAGAGATACCTACTTTGCAAAGTATAAGCATTCAGTCTCCTCCCAGACTGATCTCATCACCAGTGTCCTGGAGAAGGGAGCCAAACGTTCTTGAAACTTCCTTAGATCAGAAAGTCAGTCTCATTCACCGACTTGTTCAAAAGCCTTTGACCTTTTGCAAAGAATGAATATTCAAGGAGCAAGATTCACCCAGACTTTGTTTAGGACCCAAGGACGACGCTATGGCACCTTGAGTTTCAAATTTGATGTGAGTATAGATGTGACAGGGTCCCCTGTGCCTGCACTCAGTCTTGCATTTCTTTTTATTATAACCTACACATTGAGTATTTGTTACATTTCTGTCTACTCCAGTAAAACATCCCTTTCACAAGCACCTTTAGAAAAAATCCATACTATCAAAATGTGAAGGATTATCTTAAAAGACAATATCTGGTGTTGTATTTTAATTAACACCTTGGTTTTTTAAAAATCTGTAATTTATTGAATTTAGGACTTAGTTCCATAACAGTTAAAACCGAAATATTCTTTCCCAGACTGTCAGTGCCGAGCTGATTGAAAGGGAAAGTTTTGGTGGTGAGATTCCCAGTTGGAAGAATGCGCAAGAGGCCAACACGAGAATGAAACGGCAGGCACCAATTTTATTGTGGGGAGCGGGCTTCTGCTTCTGCTTTTCTTCTGCTTCTCTTTGTATGGTCCCCTCCTGCTCTCCAGGGACCACATGGCTCCACGTATATCAGAGTATGGTAATGGCATTCTGCCACACATGCGTGATACAATAAGCTGAATCATGCTTACAAATGTTAGGCGCAGGAGCCCTACTACACTAATGTAACAGTCTAAATCTGGGGTCCTCTTCACACCCAGACCTGGGACCAGCCAGGCCTGGGACCCACATGGACCCTCATATGAATCCAAATTTATAATAAAGATAAAATTCCAACATTTCAGAGAAAGTGAAAGGCACCAGGGTTATCCCATTCCCTGGTGACAATATCATCAAAACTTGGGTGAGAAATCTCCAAGCTTTCCTTTATTTAAAACATTTATTTTGTAAGTGGTATAGTGGCATAACTCAGCATGTTCTTAATCTTTAAAAAGGCTTGAATGTCTATTGGGCACATTTTCAGAGTAATACATTAAACTTTATGTTACTCTTTCTAATGGATGCATAGCATTTAATGACATGACTTATCTCTGGGGACATTGGTTATGTTCTCCATCTTCACAGTGGTGATGGTGACAAGGGTGTGTACATATACAAAACTCAACCAGCTGTGCATTTCAAATAGATGCATCTTACTGTATGTAATGTGGGTCCTGACAAAGTTGGCTTTAAACATATCATCCTCTTAGAAATGTGCACTTTGTAAATAAACAAGAAGAATAGCTTGTTGCTAAGAGATACACCCTGCCACACCTGGAAGTAAAGGGTCCTGATATTTCTACTTACTCTCAAATGGTCTGGCAGTAACAGTAATAGGTGTCTATTAATGTATTTAGAGAGAGAGAGAGAGAGAGAGAGAGAGAGAGAGAGAGAGAGAGAGAGATGGATCAACAGCTATGGTGATATGTCAAAGAATGATAGAGAGTAAAGTTTAGAAATAATATTACAACTTTTAAAATTCACTTCCCACTTATCTTGTTCTCTCCTCTTTTTCTCTCTTTCTCCCACTGTCCCCCTTCCCTCCCACCTTTTCTACTCTCTCCATTACATCTTATCTCTTCATATCCGCACAGGTGACTGAGTCCCCTTGAGACACGTCAGGGACAGAGACTGGAGAGGGCGCTGGTCAAGACATTTTGTAAGCGCCATCAGTCCCGTTGTTACTGTGTCATTTCAGTGAATTCACTCCAGTCACTGATGGAGGTCACACTGGTCTAAAGTAGATCCTCCGTGAACGTGGCAGAATCTCGGTGGGATGCTCCTGGATCCTTAGCCGTGGCTTCTCATTCAGGCCCGCGGTGCCCATTTCAATCAGGACGGACCCCGCAAGCACTTCATCCTAGGTGACACGAGGCCTTAGAAGTTTTCTGATCTTAGAATCCAAGGGCAGCCTGTTGGGAGAGGCCTGGAAGAAGCACTTCCCTGCTCACGGGCCTCAGAACCAATTGGATGCTATTTAAAATGAGTCGGAAATCAGATCACCCTCCACACCCTGGGAACCGGATTTTTGCCGTCTCGGAAGAGGCTGTGTTTTCCCAACTAGCAGGTGCAACTGCCAGCAGTTCGAGAACCAAAACCCGAGGTGCAACACTCTCCACTCCCAACCTGCGCATAAGCACCTTCGTTCTGCTTTTAGGTCAATGAACACTTTTTATTTCCTTTAGGCCAATCTGGGGGGACAGGTGATCTTTGGTGATCTCCTTAAACTCTGAGCGGCGCCAACAGCGAAGCTTGCCTAGGGTTGTGTCAGCCTCATGCTGGGTGGTTTCAGTTCCTTTTGGGGACCCAAAAGTAGCACCTGAGATCTGTGGGTGCTCCGGTGTTGATGAGTCCGGGGGCCCAAAGGAGGGAGTGGAGGGGACAGAATAGTTCATGGGGCAGAGCAGATGGGGCTGGAGCAGGATGAGTTGGAGGGAAACACTGGTATAAAGAGTACCTGGGAGGCTGGTGGGGGAGGCCTAGGTCTTGGGGGGCACCCCAAATCTGGAGTCCTAGACCATCAGGGGCTCTTCCAACCCCAGAAAGGTTAATATTGGCTTCATTTCTCCTTGCAACCATTTGTAAATGCTGTAGAACAAGCTTAGCATATTATTATTATTATTATTATTATTATTATTATTATTATTATTATATTAAAAGTTTTTTTTTCCCTACGGGGGAAGTGAGTTGAATGAGACAGTTCAGTGGAACTGCCATACATAGGAAGTCCTGGATGGAGGCTTAACCTCACAGAGGAAAGGGTTGGGACCAGCTGTCAGGAGAGCTGGGTTCCATCTCCCTCTCCACATCCTCACTGCCCTGGGACCTTTAGCAAAGAAAAGAATGTCTCTGAGAAGGGGAGAGTGTAAGCAGAATAAGATTTCCGAGTTGTGAAACTACACCTTTTTGTCTCAAAACTAAGTTTGAGAAAGTCATTAAAATGTTCTCTTAACAACTCTGTTAGTATATTTTCCAGACAATGATGGAAATGATTGGGCCCCCAGATAACTACCTGTAAAAACCACTAAAGAAACCAAAGATAGAACCAGCTCAAATGGGTTAAGGAAGCCTTTATGAACTTGAGGTGAGAGAGAACTCATTATTAAAGTAAAATTCCCACCTCTGGGGAGGGGTTTGGATGCCATTTTCTGCACGTGTCTTGTAAAGAAGCATGACGTGCTACTGCAGGTGAGCCAACCCAACAGCACCCTTTGCATAGTATACATGCTATGACAAAATTCCATCATGAGTGTGCAGTGACCTGAAAGGATGAAAACAGAGAGCTCCCTCAGTTCTGGGGCATGGCTTTAGAAATCATTCCCCGTGGGCTCCTCATTTGCTGCAAATGAATCTTGCTTTGTGTGGTAACTACACTGGTGTAATGTCTGATTCGTGACTCAGACAAGAGGTGAACCCATTCTAGGTTTGGTAATAACAGGATCCCATCCTGATTTGCTAAAGAAGTTATGATGGTCAAAGTAACAAATTAATAAAAATAGATGTGAAATCCAAAGGATTGTTGAAACTTGGTGATTCATGACATTTCCATCCACAACAAAAGTGTAGAATAGGAGTCTTAAAGAAATGGTTAGTAATGATGGGCAGGATTCCACTTTAAGAAAACATTTTCAGGGACACAAAGCGGAAATGAACACAGTTCCTGATGCTGGAGTAGCTCATTGTCTAATGGGGAGAGTTTAAGATGATAAGATGCGGTCAAGTTGAGACATACTTTGTGCCATCAGGGAGGTTCAAACCATGGGCTAGACCAGTCATTCTAAAATTCCCCTGGACATTGGAATGACTGACGGAGGTTTCAAAGGCAGGAAGGCCTGGGTTCAACCCCAGGGATACTGATTCAATCGGCTTTCGCTGTGGCCTGGGAAATCAGATAGGTGGTAATATCAGCAGCCAAGTTTGAGAACCAGAGGCAAGATGTTCCAGAGAACAGGAGAGGTGTGTTGGGCACATCTTTCAGCAGAAGGAGGCTTTTAGGATGACATTATTATTAACGTTATTATAGAAAAATCATTATTGTTGAGATATACTTTGGATATCACATGATTCACCCTTTTCTTAGTATAATCTCAAGGTTGGGCCACTGTTAACCCTGTCTAATTGGGACGATCTTTTAGGATGTGCATGTCTGAGGTGTGGGAAGGAAGAG
This sequence comes from Eonycteris spelaea, assembly GCA_003508835.1. Taxonomy (NCBI): domain Eukaryota; kingdom Metazoa; phylum Chordata; class Mammalia; order Chiroptera; family Pteropodidae; genus Eonycteris; species Eonycteris spelaea. The sequence continues at coordinate 13,560 of PUFA01002793.1, forward strand.
GGAGAGGCTTAAGCAGTGGCATCCTAGTGGGACAGGGTTAGGAGACAGCAGAATCCATTTTACTGGGAGGTGTCACTAGAGAAAAGGGGGTGAGGACAGACAGTAGTTTGTGGCAGCTGTGGACTCTGCTGGTGAAGTTGGGGCACGTGTGTTAATTCAGCAGATGGGGCAGCTGTGGTGGTTGGGACATTATAGTTATAATGGGGACGGTGCAGTGTTTAGGAAGCCTTTGTGGCTTTCCATGCTGAGGAAGATGGAAGCCTGGACTAGGTGGCAGCGGTGAGATTGAATGGGGGTTTGGTTGGGCTGACTTTGAGTCCCTGAGGCAGGAAAAGGGAGATCAGTGCGGACAAGAATGGCAGTGCTAAGAAGCCAGGAGAGGCGGCGGGAGGGCATCTCACAGAGCCTGGTGAGAGCAGCGCTGCTCCTGGGCGGGAGTATTCTTCGCCCAGGAAGGGGTGGGTGGCAGCCAGCAGGGGCTCCTGGTGTTCTTGGTTTGTCTCTTAGGGTTTAGAGAACTCTCTGAGGTAACCAGCAAGGCCTTCCCTCTGCTTCTGATTGGAAGGTCTCCATACTCAGATGAGTGTGAGTTGGGCTGGGCCTGGTGCTTTAGTAATTATCTTATGCTGCTTCTTTCAGCTGCTCAGGGAAGCCCCGCCCCGCTGCCTGTGAAACTGGAAAAGTCATGGCCACGGGGCTCTGACAAGTCCTGCTGCTCTTGCTGCTGCTGCCCTTTCTACCTGGTGAATGGGGTTCAGTACATTCCTTGACTGAGCATGGGCTGTGGGGCGTTTCCAGTGGACTGGGTGGATTTCGGGGAGTGTCTATATGCCATGGCTCTGGTGACAGTGTCTGTGGTGAAGGTGGGCAGTGGGGGTGGGGACTGGAGCTGCCTGTTGCCACCAACCCTACTTTTCCAATCTGTTTTCAGTCTCTTCTCATAGTTCCCCCACCCCCGCACCTCCAGCTCATTTTCCGCTCTTCTTGCTGCACACTGCTCTCCTGCTTTCCTCTTCTTGTTGGGACATCACAGCCCTCTGACACCCCTGGATCTGGCTGCCTCCTGGGTTGCTCCTGTGAATGGCATTCAAGGGCCCTTGGAGGTGGAGGCCCAGACCACACTCCCCACCAGTGCGGGGCTCCCTCTCAGTGCCTAACACTGACTGAGCCTGCAGTGTGTTCTCAGCGCTGCACCCCTCCCAGTCCCTGGGTAACAAGGAGTTCCCAGGTGGGCAGAGCTCAAGGGCCCTCAGTCCGGAGTTAGGGGCCATTTTCTAGTGCCCACCAGCTGCCTGGGGAGCCCAGGCCTGAACCACACTTCCTCTGTTGGGCACTGTGGGGGCTCTTGGCTTTCACACTGAGGGAGGTCAGAGCCTGAATGCTTCCAGCCAAATAGTCTTCCAGTGACTTCCCTGGTCTCCCCCAACTCCTCCCCTCTCACTCTTCCCCTCCCCAACCACTGTACATAATTTTCTAATATGCCTGTGTTCCCACACAGACTCTGCCCTGCCTCCTCCCCTGCCATGTCATGTGACCCCTCAGCCCTTTACCCTCCCCTCCCCATGCTGCTCCCTCCTCTCTGAAGTCCTCTGTGTCCTCCCCTCTTCCCTTCTCCCTCCTTCTCTGGTGGGCTTTGGCCAAAAGAGCCTTTACCTGCATGGCTCCTACCTCCCCTAACCTTCACTAACCCACACTTTCCAGGGGTACTTTTTGCTCAGACGGGTCTTCCCTTTATTCCCCACTTCCCTCTAACCCTGCCCAGCGGTGCCCTGGTGCTAACCACACTAGCACCTTGAGCACAGCGCACAGCCCCTTGTGTGCAGACCTGGCCTCTGTCTTAACACCTTGTCCTCCCAGCTCCCACCCTGGGCAGGAGCCTGATCTTGGCCCTCTTTCGTCCTGGGCCTTTCACCAGGCACAACCCCTCCCCACTCCTGCATCTTAAACCTCACCCCCTTGAGTCTCCACCATCTAGCCTAGAGGCGCTGGACTCCTTGTCTCCCTGGGCCCTCTGCATGCCTCCCCTCATGGCACTATGCCCTGCTCCCACCTCTCACCCATCTGCCTTAGGTCCTCGCCAAGTTCTCATATCTCACAGCCCCCTCTGGTGGGGCCCTTGCAATCACCACTCACCCTCACTCGTGATCACCCAGAGCACTGGTCCTCTCATGTTGGCACCTCAACTCAAGTTGCCCTGCCCCCCAAACCCAGCCCTCAGCACTAGTCTCACCTGCTGCCTCTTGTTCTTTCGACCTCACTACCTCTCGCTGACCTGCAAACTACTCTTAGTCCAACTGTTATGGCCTCTTCCCCACCATTTGGTTCCTCAACCCAGTGGGCTCTCACACCCTACACCATGTATCCAAAATCCCTATTTATGCCACTTGGTCAGCTCTGGCCTTTTCTACAGCTGGCTTTCCCCAGCACCTCTTCTTCTGTGCTGATGTCTAACCCTAACTCTCTGTGGGGGTATGATCCCCTTCCCAACCACCACCTTACACCATTCCCATCATGTGGGTCCTTCCCCAGGCTATGCATCTTGCTTACCTGCCCTGGGCTTTTAGGTTCTATTTTCTCTTGCCATCCTCCTCCTTTCTAACTATAAGCCACCCTTGGGCACACTGCACTGGCTTCTTGTGACCCTCACCACCCACCTCTCCCCAGGGACACTGGCAGGTCCATCTAGCTCTTGCCAGGACCCGCCCCATGTATCTTCCACTCTGGGCCCAGGCCCACCCCTTCTCCTCCCCAGAGGTACTGCCCAGCCTAAACTCCCTTAGGGCCACAAAGCAGCCCCTCCTGACCCTGGCCTCACTGCCACACCCTCCTTGTCCCACCTTGTCCATGATGAGCCTTCCCTGTTCTCCCTCTCACCTGAACCCACCTTTGCACCACAGCTGCCCTGACCAAGGATCCCTCCCATCTTACCTTACTTCCTCTCCTGCCCCTCTGGCAAGACCTGCCCTTCACCATGGTCATCTTGCCTCTCCCTTGCCCCCTGCAGGCCAGCCTCTCCCTTGGACCACCTACCTGTACCCTTAGGGAGCCTGTGTCCTGGCACCTGTCCTCCATGTTTGCCCATCTCCATTCTTCCTTCGTCCATCCCTCAATTCCCCTCTCCTTCCTTTCCCCTTTTTTGTTTTCCTACATTGGAAATCTTCATTTTTGTCTTTTTGTACATGTGCAATTTCTGCATCCTCAAGACTTTAACAAGCTCTCTGTTCGAGAGTTACAGCAAAACTCTGTTTAAATGTGTGACGTGCAGTTATTTCCAGGACTCAGTTTCACCTGTGGTTTCCTCCCTGCCCATGATCCCAGAGTCTTCGTTATAACCTCACGGTGGTGACCAAAGATGGATCTGTGCAATCCAGATTTTTGGCTGAGGAGCCCTTGGATGGTCAGCCCTTCCTGCATTATGACCATGAGGAAGGCAGGGTAGAGTCCCAGGGGTGGTGGGTAGAGGCAGTGTGGGAGCTGACATGTGGGACACAGACATCAAGGACTTGGCAGAGAATGGGAGGGACTTCAGAATAACTGGCAGAAATCATGGCCCTATAGATCCAGAAAGGAGGTGAGAGTAGGAAGGGGCAAGAGTAACGTGAGGCTTTTCTAGCAAAGTTTGGAGCAGAGAACAGGGCCTGTTTCTTTCCACTGGACCTGGCTGGGGGTGGGGGTGAGGTATGTGGGGTCTGTGGATCTCAGCACAGAGGTGACCCATACTCAGCCAGCACAGCAACACATGGAGGGGAGCAGGGAGGGGCCCCTCTGGCTGCAGTTTCTTCCTTGGGTGGGGAAGGCAGAGGGACACAGGGACCAGGGAAGCCACTGCTGGTGGGGCAGGCTTGCATTCCCTCCAGGAGATTCTGGGCCGTGAGATCCAGCAGGACAACAGCGCCAGGGGCTTCAGGCATTCGGCTACAGTGGGGAGCTCTTCGTCTCCTATCACCAGAAGGCCTGTGGATGGACGGTGCCCCTGTCCTCCACTCAGACCCCAACTGTGGGAACTGAGAAGTCCTGGGACACAGATGGCTCTCACAGCATGGATTCTTGGGCCCATGTGCAGGGAGGGCTTCATGGAGGAATGAGGATATACCAGGAATCCTAGATGTGCTTCACGGAGAGTACAGGTATGGCCCTGGGGCAGGGGCCTTCCTCTCTTGCAGACCCCTAGAGCTTCCCTCCCCTCCCAGCACGTGGAAACCCTGTCTGGACTGTGGGATGCATGTGTGTTCCGTTGGCATGTTCTGTTGTGATCGGCCTGTCCTGTTAAAGCCCCTGGATACAGACAGGCATGTGGGGAGGGGGCTGAACTGTTCCAGTGACAATAATGCAGGGAAGCAGTGGGCCCTCCTACAGAACACTGAACCAGGGAAGGTGGGTGTCAGGCAGGAGAGGAAGCTCTCAAATTGGGGACTGACTGCCCTGGCTCCCAGACTGCCGGTATCAGAGAGTTCTCCATGGCCCAGGAGCCTACCCCTCACATCCTCTCCTCAGGAACAACACATGAATCCAAGAGAGTGAGGCCTTGATCCAGGGCCCATCCTCCTGCCAGTCTAAAGGACCTGGGCCTCAGGGTGTAGAACAGATATGGAGAAGGTCAGGATCAGTGAGGGGTCAGCCAGAGTTGGAATGGTGGGAGGAGCTGCCCATTCTCTAAGTCTCTTTAGTGGGAGCAGGGCTTGGCCCCAAGCCTCACTTGCTCTGTCATTTTTTCCCCAGGGACCCCAGCAGTGAAGGTAGCCCACAGCCAGGACTTAGAGGGCATGGTCACCCTGCTACGCTGGCTTTTTGGGTTTTCTCCCTGGCACATCTCACTGGTCTGGCTTCAGGATGAAGAATCCTTGAGCCAAGACTCCTAGCATTCTGAAGTGTCCTGCTGGATGGGAGTGGGACCTACCAGACTTGGTCCACAAGGGCTCCTCAAGGAGAGAAGCAGAGGTTCAAGTGCTATGTGGAACAATTTGGGAGTCACAGTGCACACCCTGTGCCCTCCGGTGAGCCTGGGGTGACCCTGGAGGGGGTTCTGACCATGGTCGGGTCAGGGCCCAGAGATAGGGAGGGGAGAGCAGGCCTGTGGCTCTGAGGTGCCCAGGTTACAATGGCCCCTGTTCAGGAAAGTCCTTGGTGTATAAGAGTTGATTGCCAACCATTCTGGGTGTTGCTGCTGTTGTTCTCATTGTTATCATCATTCTCGGTGTCCTTTGGTCCAAGAAGAAGACAACATTGGCTCTAGAGAACCCAGGTGAGAAATCTGGGCAGTGGGAGGGGTGCGTTGACTGCAACGTGGAGTCCCTTGTATCTCTCTCTGCACAGATAAGAGTGGGGTGACAAGCCTCTGTAACAGGAGCTGGAAGTTGGGTATTTGTGAGGGGAATGGGATCCATGCTGTTGCATGGTGGGTGGTGGGAGTTAGTCCAGGTGATGATGTCGATGGAGTCATGGGAGACCAGCGAGGGATCCAAGTGGGAAAAGCGGGTGAGAGGACAAGAGTGGGGGTGTTATCTTCCCTCAGCAAAAGGTAGAATCTGATTTGGGGGCAGCTAAAGGAGAATAGTTGAGGGAAAAAGAAGCAATATTCCGGAACCAGGTGAACCTTTATTGGTTTCTCTTTTTGCTGAGAGCTCATCAGCCTACAGGCCCTGGATCAAGGCCACATGGTGCCGAGAGACCACAGTGGCACCAGGCAGCTGGGGTTTCGGTCTGTGTTGCCAGCCCCTGGGTCCATTGATTCAACTGAAGGAGCATGGAATCTGCCTGAGTTCAATGCCTGCTATGGTCTCACTAGAACTTTCTCTCTTGGTGCCTCAGTTTCCTCATCTATGAAATGGGGGAAAATAACAGTATTTATTTCCAGTGTGTGTGGCAGGATTAAAAGTGTTAATACATACAAGGTGCTTGCAGCTCTGCCACATGAGTTATTAGCATCATTTTTTGTCATTTTGTATTATATTAGATATATAATAGTTATCTTATTATCAGTGAGCTTTGTCTGTAAACTGCTTGGTTATGACTCCTCCTGAGGAGTCGACTACCAGCAAATATATTTTCCCATTTGGATGGTTGTTTCTTTAGCTCGTTGATGGTTTCTTTTGCTGAGCAGAAGCTTTTTAGTTTGATGTAGTCCCATTCACTTATTTTAGCTTTTTCTTCCCTTGCCTTTGAGGTCAAATTCATAAAATCCTGTTTAACTTCAAGGTCTTTGAGTTTAGTTCCTATGTTTTCTTCTATGTAATTTATGATTTTGGTCTTATATTTAAATCCTTACCATTTTGAGTTTTTTAATTTTTTTTTTGGTGATAGACAATAGTCTAGTTTCATTCTTTTGCAGTTGCCTTTCCAGAACAGACTTTCCTTTATCCACTGTATGTTTTTCACTTTTTGTCAAAAATCATTTGCCCATATAAACATCGGTCTACATCTGGACTCTCGATTCTGTTCCACTGGCTTGTGTGGCTGTTTTCCTGCCAATACCTTGCTGTTTTGATTATTGTTGCTTTGGATTATAACTTGAAGTTGAGCAGAGTGATGCCTCTAGTCTCATTCTTTTTTCTCAGGTAGGCTTTGGCAGTGCGGGGTCTTTTGTGTTTCTATACAAATCTGATGATTTTTTGTTCATTTCTTTAAAAAAATGCCAATGAGATTTTGATGGGGATTGCATTAAATCTATATAATGCTTTTTTAGGTGATAAGGTCATTTTAACTATGTTGATTCTTCCAATCCCAGTACAAGGAATACCTTTCCATTTCTTTGTATCTTCTTTGATTTCTTTTAATAGGGTCTTATAGTTTTCATTATATAGGTCCTTTTTATGTTTTTGTTAGATTTATTCCTGGGTATTGTTTTTGTTGAAATTGCAAAAGGAATTATTTTTTCCACTTCTTTTTCTTTGCTTCCTTTCTTATTTTTTAGGCAAGGCAACCCTTGGTTGACCTCACAGATTGCAAGGACCTTGTCAGCTTACAATCCCTGTTTTTTACTTTTTACACCTACAGCACTTGGTCTTCCTAGGTGGTCTCCCATCCAAGTACTAACCAGACCCAACCCTGCCTAGCTTCTGAGATCAGACGGGATCGGGCTTGTTCAGGTGGCATGGCCATAGACTCCACTGCTTTTTCTGACACTTCATATTAGGATACAGGAATGCCTGGATTTTTGAACATCGATTTTGTATGCAGAAAATTTACTGTATTTGCTTATTGTTTCTAGTAGTGTTCTTGTTTGTGGAGTATTTAGGGTTTTATATGTAGAATCATGTCAATCTGCAAATAGTGACAGTTTGACTTCTTCATTTCCTATTTGGATGACTTTTATATTTACTCTTGTCTGATATCACTTGCTAGGACCTCCAATGTTATATTGAATAACAGTGGCAATAGTGGACACCCTTGCCTTGTTCTGATCTTCGAGGGAAAGTTTTTAAGGTTTCCACCATTAAGTATATAATGGTAGCTGAGGGTTGTCATTTATGGTCTTTATTATGTTAAGGTACTTTCCTATCATACCAATTTTGTTAAGTGTTTTGATCACTAATGGTGCTGTATCTTGTCTAAGGTTTTTCTGCATCTATCGATATTCATATGATTCTTATTTTTAATTTTTGTTGATGGTGTATCACATTAATCGATTTGTGTATGTTGACCATCCCTGTGCCTCTGGGATGAAGCCCACTTGATTGTAGTGTATAATCGTTTTAATATGTTGCTGTATTCAGTTCACTAGTGTATTATTTAGGAGTTTTTCATCTGTGTTCATGAAATATTGGTCTGTAGTTTTCTTTTTGTGTGTTATCTTTACTAAGTTTTGGTATCAGGGTGATTGGCCTCATAAAATGAGTTGGGAAGTATTGCCTCCTCTTCGATTTTTTGGAAGAGTTTGAGGAGAATAGTATTAAATCTTCTTTGAATGTTTGGTAGAACTCACTGGTGAATTCATCTGGTCCTGGACTTTTACTTTTGGTAGGTTTTTGTTGATTGTTTCAATTTCCATACTGCTGATTGGTCTATTTAGATTTTCCAGATCTTCTTGATTCAGTCTAGGAAGTCATATTTTTCTAAGTACTGGTCCATTTTTTAGGTTATTAAATTTGTATTATATACTTTTTCATAGTATTCTGCATGATCCTTGTATTTCTGTGGTGTCTGTGGTAATTTCCCCTCTTTCATCCTGATTTGTTATTTGTGTCTTTCTCTTTTTTCTTTAGTGAGTCTAGCCAGGGATTTGTCAGTTTTATTAACTTTCTCAAAGGACAGCTCTTTGTTGCATTTATTTTTTCTCTTTGTTGTGTGTTGTTTTCAATTTTATTTCTGCTCTAATTTTGATTTCTTCCTTCTGCTGACTTTAGGCTTCATTTTCTTCTTTTTCTAGTTTTTTAAAGATGAAGCATTAGGTTGTTTGGGCTCATTCTTGTTTTTGGAGATAGGCCTGTAATGATGAACTTTCCTCTCATGACTGCTTTTCCATGTCCCAAAAGTTTTGATATGTTGTACTATCATTATCATTTGTTTCTATGTATCTCTTGATCTCTCTTTTTGATTTCTTTTCTGACCAGTTATTCATTCAGTAGCATGTTGTTTAATCTCCATGTATTTGTGGTTCTTTCTGATTTCTTTTTGCAGTTGATCTCTAGTTTCAAAGCATTATATCAGAGAATATGGTTGGTATGGTTTCAACCCTCTTATATTTGTTGGGCTGTCTTTGTGTGGTCAACTTGAAAATGTTCCTTGTGCACTAGAGAAGAATGTGTAAGTAGCTGTTTTGGATGAAAGGCTCCATATATGTCAATTATGTCCAGTTGGTCTAATGTGTCATCTAAGGATGTTATTTCTTTGTTGATGTTCTGTTTGGATGAATGTCCATATTGAACAGGGAAGGTATTTAGGTCCTCTACTATGATAGTGTTTTGGTCTGTTTCTCCCTTTAGTTGTAGTAGTCATTTCTTTATGTATTTTAGAGCCCCTGATTGGAAGCATAGATATTAATAAGTGTTATGCCTTCTTGGCACATGATTCCTCTTATCATTATGATGTATCCTTCAGTATCTTTCTTTGCCTTTTTTATTTTGAAGTCATTTTGTCTGCTATAAGCATCCCTACACCTGCTTTTCTCTGAATGCCATTTACTTGGAATGTCATTTTCCACACTTTGCTTTGAGTCTGTACTTGTCTTTGGAGCTGAGATGTGTCTCCTGTAGGCAGAATATGGCTTGGGTTTTGTTTTTTGATCCAATCTGCAACTCTGTGACTTTTTTATGGCGTGAGTTAAGTCCATTTACATATAGGGTGATTACTGAAATACGAGGTTCTTCTTATAACCATTTTATCTTTTGCTTCTG
>PUFA01002794.1:0-22880 GCA_003508835.1 Eonycteris spelaea
ACTGTGGATCTGCTTGGACACGTCCTGTTCTCAACAGCAAGGAGCTGGTACTGAAAACTGTCTTGCCATCCAGGCTCCTGAAGTTGCCGTCTCCTAGCACGCAGGAGCAGGTAGGAATGCAGTGGCAGCTTTCCTGTCCTCTGTAGTGTCGGTACAGTCCCAGCTCTCCTGTGCAGTCTCTTCTGGCCCAGAAATGCAGAAGGCCACTGCGTTTGGCGTGTAGTGTTCAAGGGTGATTCCTGGAGAAACCCTGTGCAGATCCTGGGCCTGGACTTTGTGTTCCCGAAGCACCGTTGCATACATACTCACGGACGTTTTGTGATCCACCGGCCAAGACAAAGGCCTTTCCGAGAGATTTCAGAGGGCCACTGACCCTCAGAGGGAGCCTTCAGGTGGAATACAATGCTTACTTCAGATGTGAGATCACTCTGCCACGTAAGCGTCCAGGCACCGCTTGGAAACGAGCCTCTTCCTCTTTGTCCGTTTCTGCTTGCAAGCAGTGCACCACTCTCATCCTACGCGCTAAGAGACATACGGTTACCACTCACAGGCTTGGGTTGGTTCTCCCTCGTGACTAGATAACGGTGGTCTGCAAAGTCAAATCGAAACCTGAAGACGAGTACAGAGTGGGAACTTCACTAGGGAAACAATGCCGTTCTCAGTAGGGAATTTCGTACGAAGCGGGTTCGGGCCTCTTCTTGGGAATGCTCATACTTCATGCAGAAATAGAGTACTCCGCCATGGTCAACAACGTCGCAGAGTGATGGAAGACCTCTTTGCACATGACTCTTTGAAGGAACGATAGAAACCCTTTAACCTTGGAGAAGTCATGGCACCCACGCAAAGCAAGCTGCTCAAGGGATGCCTTACTGCCGTCCTCCAGAAGAGCTGTCAGCGAGTTCCTGCTGCTCTTTCTCAGCGCGCTGACCCAAGTCTACACTCTCCATGTGTGCGGCAAGGAGGGACTTGCACCGGCTCCTGTCCATCGGGTAACACATGTTGCATTTCAGCAAGGCTTTGGTCGCCTTCTTTGTGACGTGCGTGCTGCTCAGTGTACCTTGCTAAACTGTGGATCTGCTTGGACACGTCCTGTTCTCAACAGCAAGGAGCTGGTACTGAAAACTGTCTTGCCATCCAGGCTCCTGAAGTTGCCGTCTCCTAGCACGCAGGAGCAGGTAGGAATGCAGTGGCAGCTTTCCTGTCCTCTGTAGTGTCGGTACAGTCCCAGCTCTCCTGTGCAGTCTCTTCTGGCCCAGAAATGCAGAAGGCCACTGCGTTTGGCGTGTAGTGTTCAAGGGTGATTCCTGGAGAAACCCTGTGCAGATCCTGGGCCTGGACTTTGTGTTCCGAAGCACCGTTGCATACATACTCACGGGACGTTTTGTGATCCACCGGCCAAGACAAAGGCCTTTCCGAGAGATTTCAGAGGGCCACTGACCCTCAGAGGGAGCCTTCAGGTGGAATACAATGCTTACTTCAGATGTGAGATCACTCTGCCACGTAAGCGTCCAGGCACCGCTTGGAAACGAGCCTCTTCCTCTTTGTCCGTTTCTGCTTGCAAGCAGTGCACCACTCTCATCCTACGCGCTAAGAGACATACGGTTACCACTCACAGGCTTGGGTTGGTTCTCCCTCGTGACTAGATAACGGTGGTCTGCAAAGTCAAATCGAAACCTGAAGACGAGTACAGAGTGGGAACTTCACTAGGGAAACAATGCCGTTCTCAGTAGGGAATTTCGTACGAAGCGGGTTCGGGCCTCTTCTTGGGAATGCTCATACTTCATGCAGAAAAGAGTACTCCGCCATGGTCAACAACGTCGCAGAGTGATGGAAGACCTCTTTGCACATGACTCTTTGAAGGAACGATAGAAACCCTTTAACCTTGGAGAAGTCATGGCACCCACGCAAAGCAAGCTGCTCAAGGGATGCCTTACTGCTGTCCTCCAGAAGAGAGCTGTCAGCGAGTTCCTGCTGCTCTTTCTCAGCGCGCTGACCCAAGTCTACACTCTCCATGTGTGCGGCAAGGAGGGACTTGCACCGGCTCCCTGTCCATCGGGTAACACATGTTGCATTTCAGCAAGGCTTTGGTCGCCTTCTTTGTGACGTGCGTGCTGCTCAGTGTACCTTGCTAAACTGTGGATCTGCTTGGACACGTCCTGTTCTCAACAGCAAGGAGCTGGTACTGAAAACTGTCTTGCCATCCAGGCTCCTGAAGTTGCCGTCTCCTAGCACGCAGGAGCAGGTAGGAATGCAGTGGCAGCTTTCCTGTCCTCTGTAGTGTCGGTACAGTCCCAGCTCTCCTGTGCAGTCTCTTCTGGCCCAGAAATGCAGAAGGCCACTGCGTTTGGCGTGTAGTGTTCAAGGGTGATTCCTGGAGAAACCCTGTGCAGATCCTGGGCCTGGACTTTGTGTTCCCGAAGCACCGTTGCATACATACTCACGGGACGTTTTGTGATCCACCGGCCAAGACAAAGGCCTTTCCGAGAGATTTCAGAGGGCCACTGACCCTCAGAGGGAGCCTTCAGGTGGAATACAATGCTTACTTCAGATGTGAGATCACTCTGCCACGTAAGCGTCCAGGCACCGCTTGGAAACGAGCCTCTTCCTCTTTGTCCGTTTCTGCTTGCAAGCAGTGCACCACTCTCATCCTACGCGCTAAGAGACATACGGTTACCACTCACAGGCTTGGGTTGGTTCTCCCTCGTGACTAGATAACGGTGGTCTGCAAAGTCAAATCGAAACCTGAAGACGAGTACAGAGTGGGAACTTCACTAGGGAAACAATGCCGTTCTCAGTAGGGAATTTCGTACGAAGCGGGTTCGGGCCTCTTCTTGGGAATGCTCATACTTCATGCAGAAATAGAGTACTCCGCCATGGTCAACAACGTCGCAGAGTGATGGAAGACCTCTTTGCACATGACTCTTTGAAGGAACGATAGAAACCCTTTAACCTTGGAGAAGTCATGGCACCCACGCAAAGCAAGCTGCTCAAGGGATGCCTTACTGCCGTCCTCCAGAAGAGCTGTCAGCGAGTTCCTGCTGCTCTTTCTCAGCGCGCTGACCCAAGTCTACACTCTCCATGTGTGCGGCAAGGAGGGACTTGCACCGGCTCCCTGTCCATCGGGTAACACATGTTGCATTTCAGCAAGGCTTTGGTCGCCTTCTTTGTGACGTGCGTGCTGCTCAGTGTACCTTGCTAAACTGTGGATCTGCTTGGACACGTCCTGTTCTCAACAGCAAGGAGCTGGTACTGAAAACTGTCTTGCCATCCAGGCTCCTGAAGTTGCCGTCTCCTAGCACGCAGGAGCAGGTAGGAATGCAGTGGCAGCTTTCCTGTCCTCTGTAGTGTCGGTACAGTCCCAGCTCTCCTGTGCAGTCTCTTCTGGCCCAGAAATGCAGAAGGCCACTGCGTTTGGCGTGTAGTGTTCAAGGGTGATTCCTGGAGAAACCCTGTGCAGATCCTGGGCCTGGACTTTGTGTTCCCGAAGCACCGTTGCATACATACTCACGGGACGTTTTGTGATCCACCGGCCAAGACAAAGGCCTTTCCGAGAGATTTCAGAGGGCCACTGACCCTCAGAGGGAGCCTTCAGGTGGAATACAATGCTTACTTCAGATGTGAGATCACTCTGCCACGTAAGCGTCCAGGCACCGCTTGGAAACGAGCCTCTTCCTCTTTGTCCGTTTCTGCTTGCAAGCAGTGCACCACTCTCATCCTACGCGCTAAGAGACATACGGTTACCACTCACAGGCTTGGGTTGGTTCTCCCTCGTGACTAGATAACGGTGGTCTGCAAAGTCAAATCGAAACCTGAAGACGAGTACAGAGTGGGAACTTCACTAGGGAAACAATGCCGTTCTCAGTAGGGAATTTCGTACGAAGCGGGTTCGGGCCTCTTCTTGGGAATGCTCATACTTCATGCAGAAATAGAGTACTCCGCCATGGTCAACAACGTCGCAGAGTGATGGAAGACCTCTTTGCACATGACTCTTTGAAGGAACGATAGAAACCCTTTAACCTTGGAGAAGTCATGGCACCCACGCAAAGCAAGCTGCTCAAGGGATGCCTTACTGCCGTCCTCCAGAAGAGCTGTCAGCGAGTTCCTGCTGCTCTTTCTCAGCGCGCTGACCCAAGTCTACACTCTCCATGTGTGCGGCAAGGAGGGACTTGCACCGGCTCCCTGTCCATCGGGTAACACATGTTGCATTTCAGCAAGGCTTTGGTCGCCTTCTTTGTGACGTGCGTGCTGCTCAGTGTACCTTGCTAAACTGTGGATCTGCTTGGACACGTCCTGTTCTCAACAGCAAGGAGCTGGTACTGAAAACTGTCTTGCCATCCAGGCTCCTGAAGTTGCCGTCTCCTAGCACGCAGGAGCAGGTAGGAATGCAGTGGCAGCTTTCCTGTCCTCTGTAGTGTCGGTACAGTCCCAGCTCTCCTGTGCAGTCTCTTCTGGCCCAGAAATGCAGAAGGCCACTGCGTTTGGCGTGTAGTGTTCAAGGGTGATTCCTGGAGAAACCCTGTGCAGATCCTGGGCCTGGACTTTGTGTTCCCGAAGCACCGTTGCATACATACTCACGGGACGTTTTGTGATCCACCGGCCAAGACAAAGGCCTTTCCGAGAGATTTCAGAGGGCCACTGACCCTCAGAGGGAGCCTTCAGGTGAATACAATGCTTACTTCAGATGTGAGATCACTCTGCCACGTAAGCGTCCAGGCACCGCTTGGAAACGAGCCTCTTCCTCTTTGTCCGTTTCTGCTTGCAAGCAGTGCACCACTCTCATCCTACGCGCTAAGAGACATACGGTTACCACTCACAGGCTTGGGTTGGTTCTCCTCGTGACTAGATAACGGTGGTCTGCAAAGTCAAATCGAAACCTGAAGACGAGTACAGAGTGGGAACTTCACTAGGGAAACAATGCCGTTCTCAGTAGGGAATTTCGTACGAAGCGGGTTCGGGCCTCTTCTTGGGAATGCTCATACTTCATGCAGAAATAGAGTACTCCGCCATGGTCAACAACGTCGCAGAGTGATGGAAGACCTCTTTGCACATGACTCTTTGAAGGAACGATAGAAACCCTTTAACCTTGGAGAAGTCATGGCACCCACGCAAAGCAAGCTGCTCAAGGGATGCCTTACTGCCGTCCTCCAGAAGAGCTGTCAGCGAGTTCCTGCTGCTCTTTCTCAGCGCGCTGACCCAAGTCTACACTCTCCATGTGTGCGGCAAGGAGGGACTTGCACCGGCTCCCTGTCCATCGGGTAACACATGTTGCATTTCAGCAAGGCTTTGGTCGCCTTCTTTGTGACGTGCGTGCTGCTCAGTGTACCTTGCTAAACTGTGGATCTGCTTGGACACGTCCTGTTCTCAACAGCAAGGAGCTGGTACTGAAAACTGTCTTGCCATCCAGGCTCCTGAAGTTGCCGTCTCCTAGCACGCAGGAGCAGGTAGGAATGCAGTGGCAGCTTTCCTGTCCTCTGTAGTGTCGGTACAGTCCCAGCTCTCCTGTGCAGTCTCTTCTGGCCCAGAAATGCAGAAGGCCACTGCGTTTGGCGTGTAGTGTTCAAGGGTGATTCCTGGAGAAACCCTGTGCAGATCCTGGGCCTGGACTTTGTGTTCCCGAAGCACCGTTGCATACATACTCACGGGACGTTTTGTGATCCACCGGCCAAGACAAAGGCCTTTCCGAGAGATTTCAGAGGGCCACTGACCCTCAGAGGGAGCCTTCAGGGGAATACAATGCTTACTTCAGATGTGAGATCACTCTGCCACGTAAGCGTCCAGGCACCGCTTGGAAACGAGCCTCTTCCTCTTTGTCCGTTTCTGCTTGCAAGCAGTGCACCACTCTCATCCTACGCGCTAAGAGACATACGGTTACCACTCACAGGCTTGGGTTGGTTCTCCCTCGTGACTAGATAACGGTGGTCTGCAAAGTCAAATCGAAACCTGAAGACGAGTACAGAGTGGGAACTTCACTAGGGAAACAATGCCGTTCTCAGTAGGGAATTTCGTACGAAGCGGGTTCGGGCCTCTTCTTGGGAATGCTCATACTTCATGCAGAAATAGAGTACTCCGCCATGGTCAACAACGTCGCAGAGTGATGGAAGACCTCTTTGCACATGACTCTTTGAAGGAACGATAGAAACCCTTTAACCTTGGAGAAGTCATGGCACCCACGCAAAGCAAGCTGCTCAAGGGATGCCTTACTGCCGTCCTCCAGAAGAGCTGTCAGCGAGTTCCTGCTGCTCTTTCTCAGCGCGCTGACCCAAGTCTACACTCTCCATGTGTGCGGCAAGGAGGGACTTGCACCGGCTCCCTGTCCATCGGGTAACACATGTTGCATTTCAGCAAGGCTTTGGTCGCCTTCTTTGTGACGTGCGTGCTGCTCAGTGTACCTTGCTAAACTGTGGATCTGCTTGGACACGTCCTGTTCTCAACAGCAAGGAGCTGGTACTGAAAACTGTCTTGCCATCCAGGCTCCTGAAGTTGCCGTCTCCTAGCACGCAGGAGCAGGTAGGAATGCAGTGGCAGCTTTCCTGTCCTCTGTAGTGTCGGTACAGTCCCAGCTCTCCTGTGCAGTCTCTTCTGGCCCAGAAATGCAGAAGGCCACTGCGTTTGGCGTGTAGTGTTCAAGGGTGATTCCTGGAGAAACCCTGTGCAGATCCTGGGCCTGGACTTTGTGTTCCGAAGCACCGTTGCATACATACTCACGGGACGTTTTGTGATCCACCGGCCAAGACAAAGGCCTTTCCGAGAGATTTCAGAGGGCCACTGACCCTCAGAGGGAGCCTTCAGGTGGAATACAATGCTTACTTCAGATGTGAGATCACTCTGCCACGTAAGCGTCCAGGCACCGCTTGGAAACGAGCCTCTTCCTCTTTGTCCGTTTCTGCTTGCAAGCAGTGCACCACTCTCATCCTACGCGCTAAGAGACATACGGTTACCACTCACAGGCTTGGGTTGGTTCTCCCTCGTGACTAGATAACGGTGGTCTGCAAAGTCAAATCGAAACCTGAAGACGAGTACAGAGTGGGAACTTCACTAGGGAAACAATGCCGTTCTCAGTAGGGAATTTCGTACGAAGCGGGTTCGGGCCTCTTCTTGGGAATGCTCATACTTCATGCAGAAATAGAGTACTCCGCCATGGTCAACAACGTCGCAGAGTGATGGAAGACCTCTTTGCACATGACTCTTTGAAGGAACGATAGAAACCCTTTAACCTTGGAGAAGTCATGGCACCCACGCAAAGCAAGCTGCTCAAGGGATGCCTTACTGCCGTCCTCCAGAAGAGCTGTCAGCGAGTTCCTGCTGCTCTTTCTCAGCGCGCTGACCCAAGTCTACACTCTCCATGTGTGCGGCAAGGAGGGACTTGCACCGGCTCCCTGTCCATCGGGTAACACATGTTGCATTTCAGCAAGGCTTTGGTCGCCTTCTTTGTGACGTGCGTGCTGCTCAGTGTACCTTGCTAAACTGTGGATCTGCTTGGACACGTCCTGTTCTCAACAGCAAGGAGCTGGTACTGAAAACTGTCTTGCCATCCAGGCTCCTGAAGTTGCCGTCTCCTAGCACGCAGGAGCAGGTAGGAATGCAGTGGCAGCTTTCCTGTCCTCTGTAGTGTCGGTACAGTCCCAGCTCTCCTGTGCAGTCTCTTCTGGCCCAGAAATGCAGAGGCCACTGCGTTTGGCGTGTAGTGTTCAAGGGTGATTCCTGGAGAAACCCTGTGCAGATCCTGGGCCTGGACTTTGTGTTCCGAAGCACCGTTGCATACATACTCACGGGACGTTTTGTGATCCACCGGCCAAGACAAAGGCCTTTCCGAGAGATTTCAGAGGGCCACTGACCCTCAGAGGGAGCCTTCAGGGGAATACAATGCTTACTTCAGATGTGAGATCACTCTGCCACGTAAGCGTCCAGGCACCGCTTGGAAACGAGCCTCTTCCTCTTTGTCCGTTTCTGCTTGCAAGCAGTGCACCACTCTCATCCTACGCGCTAAGAGACATACGGTTACCACTCACAGGCTTGGGTTGGTTCTCCCTCGTGACTAGATAACGGTGGTCTGCAAAGTCAAATCGAAACCTGAAGACGAGTACAGAGTGGGAACTTCACTAGGGAAACAATGCCGTTCTCAGTAGGGAATTTCGTACGAAGCGGGTTCGGGCCTCTTCTTGGGAATGCTCATACTTCATGCAGAAATAGAGTACTCCGCCATGGTCAACAACGTCGCAGAGTGATGGAAGACCTCTTTGCACATGACTCTTTGAAGGAACGATAGAAACCCTTTAACCTTGGAGAAGTCATGGCACCCACGCAAAGCAAGCTGCTCAAGGGATGCCTTACTGCCGTCCTCCAGAAGAGCTGTCAGCGAGTTCCTGCTGCTCTTTCTCAGCGCGCTGACCCAAGTCTACACTCTCCATGTGTGCGGCAAGGAGGGACTTGCACCGGCTCCCTGTCCATCGGGTAACACATGTTGCATTTCAGCAAGGCTTTGGTCGCCTTCTTTGTGACGTGCGTGCTGCTCAGTGTACCTTGCTAAACTGTGGATCTGCTTGGACACGTCCTGTTCTCAACAGCAAGGAGCTGGTACTGAAAACTGTCTTGCCATCCAGGCTCCTGAAGTTGCCGTCTCCTAGCACGCAGGAGCAGGTAGGAATGCAGTGGCAGCTTTCCTGTCCTCTGTAGTGTCGGTACAGTCCCAGCTCTCCTGTGCAGTCTCTTCTGGCCCAGAAATGCAGAAGGCCACTGCGTTTGGCGTGTAGTGTTCAAGGGTGATTCCTGGAGAAACCCTGTGCAGATCCTGGGCCTGGACTTTGTGTTCCCGAAGCACCGTTGCATACATACTCACGGGACGTTTTGTGATCCACCGGCCAAGACAAAGGCCTTTCCGAGAGATTTCAGAGGGCCACTGACCCTCAGAGGGAGCCTTCAGGTGGAATACAATGCTTACTTCAGATGTGAGATCACTCTGCCACGTAAGCGTCCAGGCACCGCTTGGAAACGAGCCTCTTCCTCTTTGTCCGTTTCTGCTTGCAAGCAGTGCACCACTCTCATCCTACGCGCTAAGAGACATACGGTTACCACTCACAGGCTTGGGTTGGTTCTCCCTCGTGACTAGATAACGGTGGTCTGCAAAGTCAAATCGAAACCTGAAGACGAGTACAGAGTGGGAACTTCACTAGGGAAACAATGCCGTTCTCAGTAGGGAATTTCGTACGAAGCGGGTTCGGGCCTCTTCTTGGGAATGCTCATACTTCATGCAGAAATAGAGTACTCCGCCATGGTCAACAACGTCGCAGAGTGATGGAAGACCTCTTTGCACATGACTCTTTGAAGGAACGATAGAAACCCTTTAACCTTGGAGAAGTCATGGCACCCACGCAAAGCAAGCTGCTCAAGGGATGCCTTACTGCCGTCCTCCAGAAGAGCTGTCAGCGAGTCCTGCTGCTCTTTCTCAGCGCGCTGACCCAAGTCTACACTCTCCATGTGTGCGGCAAGGAGGGACTTGCACCGGCTCCTGTCCATCGGGTAACACATGTTGCATTTCAGCAAGGCTTTGGTCGCCTTCTTTGTGACGTGCGTGCTGCTCAGTGTACCTTGCTAAACTGTGGATCTGCTTGGACACGTCCTGTTCTCAACAGCAAGGAGCTGGTACTGAAAACTGTCTTGCCATCCAGGCTCCTGAAGTTGCCGTCTCCTAGCACGCAGGAGCAGGTAGGAATGCAGTGGCAGCTTTCCTGTCCTCTGTAGTGTCGGTACAGTCCCAGCTCTCCTGTGCAGTCTCTTCTGGCCCAGAAATGCAGAAGGCCACTGCGTTTGGCGTGTAGTGTTCAAGGGTGATTCCTGGAGAAACCCTGTGCAGATCCTGGGCCTGGACTTTGTGTTCCCGAAGCACCGTTGCATACATACTCACGGGACGTTTTGTGATCCACCGGCCAAGACAAAGGCCTTTCCGAGAGATTTCAGAGGGCCACTGACCCTCAGAGGGAGCCTTCAGGTGGAATACAATGCTTACTTCAGATGTGAGATCACTCTGCCACGTAAGCGTCCAGGCACCGCTTGGAAACGAGCCTCTTCCTCTTTGTCCGTTTCTGCTTGCAAGCAGTGCACCACTCTCATCCTACGCGCTAAGAGACATACGGTTACCACTCACAGGCTTGGGTTGGTTCTCCCTCGTGACTAGATAACGGTGGTCTGCAAAGTCAAATCGAAACCTGAAGACGAGTACAGAGTGGGAACTTCACTAGGGAAACAATGCCGTTCTCAGTAGGGAATTTCGTACGAAGCGGGTTCGGGCCTCTTCTTGGGAATGCTCATACTTCATGCAGAAATAGAGTACTCCGCCATGGTCAACAACGTCGCAGAGTGATGGAAGACCTCTTTGCACATGACTCTTTGAAGGAACGATAGAAACCCTTTAACCTTGGAGAAGTCATGGCACCCACGCAAAGCAAGCTGCTCAAGGGATGCCTTACTGCCGTCCTCCAGAAGAGCTGTCAGCGAGTTCCTGCTGCTCTTTCTCAGCGCGCTGACCCAAGTCTACACTCTCCATGTGTGCGGCAAGGAGGGACTTGCACCGGCTCCCTGTCCATCGGGTAACACATGTTGCATTTCAGCAAGGCTTTGGTCGCCTTCTTTGTGACGTGCGTGCTGCTCAGTGTACCTTGCTAAACTGTGGATCTGCTTGGACACGTCCTGTTCTCAACAGCAAGGAGCTGGTACTGAAAACTGTCTTGCCATCCAGGCTCCTGAAGTTGCCGTCTCCTAGCACGCAGGAGCAGGTAGGAATGCAGTGGCAGCTTTCCTGTCCTCTGTAGTGTCGGTACAGTCCCAGCTCTCTCTGTGCAGTCTCTTCTGGCCCAGAAATGCAGAAGGCCACTGCGTTTGGCGTGTAGTGTTCAAGGGTGATTCCTGGAGAAACCCTGTGCAGATCCTGGGCCTGGACTTTGTGTTCCGAAGCACCGTTGCATACATACTCACGGGACGTTTTGTGATCCACCGGCCAAGACAAAGGCCTTTCCGAGAGATTTCAGAGGGCCACTGACCCTCAGAGGGAGCCTTCAGGTGGAATACAATGCTTACTTCAGATGTGAGATCACTCTGCCACGTAAGCGTCCAGGCACCGCTTGGAAACGAGCCTCTTCCTCTTTGTCCGTTTCTGCTTGCAAGCAGTGCACCACTCTCATCCTACGCGCTAAGAGACATACGGTTACCACTCACAGGCTTGGGTTGGTTCTCCCTCGTGACTAGATAACGGTGGTCTGCAAAGTCAAATCGAAACCTGAAGACGAGTACAGAGTGGGAACTTCACTAGGGAAACAATGCCGTTCTCAGTAGGGAATTTCGTACGAAGCGGGTTCGGGCCTCTTCTTGGGAATGCTCATACTTCATGCAGAAATAGAGTACTCCGCCATGGTCAACAACGTCGCAGAGTGATGGAAGACCTCTTTGCACATGACTCTTTGAAGGAACGATAGAAACCCTTTAACCTTGGAGAAGTCATGGCACCCACGCAAAGCAAGCTGCTCAAGGGATGCCTTACTGCTGTCCTCCAGAAGAGCTGTCAGCGAGTTCCTGCTGCTCTTTCTCAGCGCGCTGACCCAAGTCTACACTCTCCATGTGTGCGGCAAGGAGGGACTTGCACCGGCTCCCTGTCCATCGGGTAACACATGTTGCATTTCAGCAAGGCTTTGGTCGCCTTCTTTGTGACGTGCGTGCTGCTCAGTGTACCTTGCTAAACTGTGGATCTGCTTGGACACGTCCTGTTCTCAACAGCAAGGAGCTGGTACTGAAAACTGTCTTGCCATCCAGGCTCCTGAAGTTGCCGTCTCCTAGCACGCAGGAGCAGGTAGGAATGCAGTGGCAGCTTTCCTGTCCTCTGTAGTGTCGGTACAGTCCCAGCTCTCCTGTGCAGTCTCTTCTGGCCCAGAAATGCAGAAGGCCACTGCGTTTGGCGTGTAGTGTTCAAGGGTGATTCCTGGAGAAACCCTGTGCAGATCCTGGGCCTGGACTTTGTGTTCCCGAAGCACCGTTGCATACATACTCACGGGACGTTTTGTGATCCACCGGCCAAGACAAAGGCCTTTCCGAGAGATTTCAGAGGGCCACTGACCCTCAGAGGGAGCCTTCAGGTGGAATACAATGCTTACTTCAGATGTGAGATCACTCTGCCACGTAAGCGTCCAGGCACCGCTTGGAAACGAGCCTCTTCCTCTTTGTCCGTTTCTGCTTGCAAGCAGTGCACCACTCTCATCCTACGCGCTAAGAGACATACGGTTACCACTCACAGGCTTGGGTTGGTTCTCCCTCGTGACTAGATAACGGTGGTCTGCAAAGTCAAATCGAAACCTGAAGACGAGTACAGAGTGGGAACTTCACTAGGGAAACAATGCCGTTCTCAGTAGGGAATTTCGTACGAAGCGGGTTCGGGCCTCTTCTTGGGAATGCTCATACTTCATGCAGAAATAGAGTACTCCGCCATGGTCAACAACGTCGCAGAGTGATGAAGACCTCTTTGCACATGACTCTTTGAAGGAACGATAGAAACCTTTAACCTTGGAGAAGTCATGGCACCCACGCAAAGCAAGCTGCTCAAGGGATGCCTTACTGCCGTCCTCCAGAAGAGAGCTGTCAGCGAGTTCCTGCTGCTCTTTCTCAGCGCGCTGACCCAAGTCTACACTCTCCATGTGTGCGGCAAGGAGGGACTTGCACCGGCTCCCTGTCCATCGGGTAACACATGTTGCATTTCAGCAAGGCTTTGGTCGCCTTCTTTGTGACGTGCGTGCTGCTCAGTGTACCTTGCTAAACTGTGGATCTGCTTGGACACGTCCTGTTCTCAACAGCAAGGAGCTGGTACTGAAAACTGTCTTGCCATCCAGGCTCCTGAAGTTGCCGTCTCCTAGCACGCAGGAGCAGGTAGGAATGCAGTGGCAGCTTTCCTGTCCTCTGTAGTGTCGGTACAGTCCCAGCTCTCCTGTGCAGTCTCTTCTGGCCCAGAAATGCAGAAGGCCACTGCGTTTGGCGTGTAGTGTTCAAGGGTGATTCCTGGAGAAACCCTGTGCAGATCCTGGGCCTGGACTTTGTGTTCCCGAAGCACCGTTGCATACATACTCACGGGACGTTTTGTGATCCACCGGCCAAGACAAAGGCCTTTCCGAGAGATTTCAGAGGGCCACTGACCCTCAGAGGGAGCCTTCAGGTGGAATACAATGCTTACTTCAGATGTGAGATCACTCTGCCACGTAAGCGTCCAGGCACCGCTTGGAAACGAGCCTCTTCCTCTTTGTCCGTTTCTGCTTGCAAGCAGTGCACCACTCTCATCCTACGCGCTAAGAGACATACGGTTACCACTCACAGGCTTGGGTTGGTTCTCCCTCGTGACTAGATAACGGTGGTCTGCAAAGTCAAATCGAAACCTGAAGACGAGTACAGAGTGGGAACTTCACTAGGGAAACAATGCCGTTCTCAGTAGGGAATTTCGTACGAAGCGGGTTCGGGCCTCTTCTTGGGAATGCTCATACTTCATGCAGAAATAGAGTACTCCGCCATGGTCAACAACGTCGCAGAGTGATGGAAGACCTCTTTGCACATGACTCTTTGAAGGAACGATAGAAACCCTTTAACCTTGGAGAAGTCATGGCACCCACGCAAAGCAAGCTGCTCAAGGGATGCCTTACTGCCGTCCTCCAGAAGAGCTGTCAGCGAGTTCCTGCTGCTCTTTCTCAGCGCGCTGACCCAAGTCTACACTCTCCATGTGTGCGGCAAGGAGGGACTTGCACCGGCTCCTGTCCATCGGGTAACACATGTTGCATTTCAGCAAGGCTTTGGTCGCCTTCTTTGTGACGTGCGTGCTGCTCAGTGTACCTTGCTAAACTGTGGATCTGCTTGGACACGTCCTGTTCTCAACAGCAAGGAGCTGGTACTGAAAACTGTCTTGCCATCCAGGCTCCTGAAGTTGCCGTCTCCTAGCACGCAGGAGCAGGTAGGAATGCAGTGGCAGCTTTCCTGTCCTCTGTAGTGTCGGTACAGTCCCAGCTCTCCTGTGCAGTCTCTTCTGGCCCAGAAATGCAGAAGGCCACTGCGTTTGGCGTGTAGTGTTCAAGGGTGATTCCTGGAGAAACCCTGTGCAGATCCTGGGCCTGGACTTTGTGTTCCCGAAGCACCGTTGCATACATACTCACGGGACGTTTTGTGATCCACCGGCCAAGACAAAGGCCTTTCCGAGAGATTTCAGAGGGCCACTGACCCTCAGAGGGAGCCTTCAGGTGGAATACAATGCTTACTTCAGATGTGAGATCACTCTGCCACGTAAGCGTCCAGGCACCGCTTGGAAACGAGCCTCTTCCTCTTTGTCCGTTTCTGCTTGCAAGCAGTGCACCACTCTCATCCTACGCGCTAAGAGACATACGGTTACCACTCACAGGCTTGGGTTGGTTCTCCCTCGTGACTAGATAACGGTGGTCTGCAAAGTCAAATCGAAACCTGAAGACGAGTACAGAGTGGGAACTTCACTAGGGAAACAATGCCGTTCTCAGTAGGGAATTTCGTACGAAGCGGGTTCGGGCCTCTTCTTGGGAATGCTCATACTTCATGCAGAAATAGAGTACTCCGCCATGGTCAACAACGTCGCAGAGTGATGAAGACCTCTTTGCACATGACTCTTTGAAGGAACGATAGAAACCCTTTAACCTTGGAGAAGTCATGGCACCCACGCAAAGCAAGCTGCTCAAGGGATGCCTTACTGCCGTCCTCCAGAAGAGCTGTCAGCGAGTTCCTGCTGCTCTTTCTCAGCGCGCTGACCCAAGTCTACACTCTCCATGTGTGCGGCAAGGAGGGACTTGCACCGGCTCCCTGTCCATCGGGTAACACATGTTGCATTTCAGCAAGGCTTTGGTCGCCTTCTTTGTGACGTGCGTGCTGCTCAGTGTACCTTGCTAAACTGTGGATCTGCTTGGACACGTCCTGTTCTCAACAGCAAGGAGCTGGTACTGAAAACTGTCTTGCCATCCAGGCTCCTGAAGTTGCCGTCTCCTAGCACGCAGGAGCAGGTAGGAATGCAGTGGCAGCTTTCCTGTCCTCTGTAGTGTCGGTACAGTCCCAGCTCTCCTGTGCAGTCTCTTCTGGCCCAGAAATGCAGAAGGCCACTGCGTTTGGCGTGTAGTGTTCAAGGGTGATTCCTGGAGAAACCCTGTGCAGATCCTGGGCCTGGACTTTGTGTTCCCGAAGCACCGTTGCATACATACTCACGGGACGTTTTGTGATCCACCGGCCAAGACAAAGGCCTTTCCGAGAGATTTCAGAGGCCACTGACCCTCAGAGGGAGCCTTCAGGTGGAATACAATGCTTACTTCAGATGTGAGATCACTCTGCCACGTAAGCGTCCAGGCACCGCTTGGAAACGAGCCTCTCCTCTTTGTCCGTTTCTGCTTGCAAGCAGTGCACCACTCTCATCCTACGCGCTAAGAGACATACGGTTACCACTCACAGGCTTGGGTTGGTTCTCCCTCGTGACTAGATAACGGTGGTCTGCAAAGTCAAATCGAAACCTGAAGACGAGTACAGAGTGGGAACTTCACTAGGGAAACAATGCCGTTCTCAGTAGGGAATTTCGTACGAAGCGGGTTCGGGCCTCTTCTTGGGAATGCTCATACTTCATGCAGAAATAGAGTACTCCGCCATGGTCAACAACGTCGCAGAGTGATGGAAGACCTCTTTGCACATGACTCTTTGAAGGAACGATAGAAACCCTTTAACCTTGGAGAAGTCATGGCACCCACGCAAAGCAAGCTGCTCAAGGGATGCCTTACTGCCGTCCTCCAGAAGAGCTGTCAGCGAGTTCCTGCTGCTCTTTCTCAGCGCGCTGACCCAAGTCTACACTCTCCATGTGTGCGGCAAGGAGGGACTTGCACCGGCTCCCTGTCCATCGGGTAACACATGTTGCATTTCAGCAAGGCTTTGGTCGCCTTCTTTGTGACGTGCGTGCTGCTCAGTGTACCTTGCTAAACTGTGGATCTGCTTGGACACGTCCTGTTCTCAACAGCAAGGAGCTGGTACTGAAACTGTCTTGCCATCCAGGCTCCTGAAGTTGCCGTCTCCTAGCACGCAGGAGCAGGTAGGAATGCAGTGGCAGCTTTCCTGTCCTCTGTAGTGTCGGTACAGTCCCAGCTCTCCTGTGCAGTCTCTTCTGGCCCAGAAATGCAGAAGGCCACTGCGTTTGGCGTGTAGTGTTCAAGGGTGATTCCTGGAGAAACCCTGTGCAGATCCTGGCCTGGACTTTGTGTTCCCGAAGCACCGTTGCATACATACTCACGGGACGTTTTGTGATCCACCGGCCAAGACAAAGGCCTTTCCGAGAGATTTCAGAGGGCCACTGACCCTCAGAGGGAGCCTTCAGGTGGAATACAATGCTTACTTCAGATGTGAGATCACTCTGCCACGTAAGCGTCCAGGCACCGCTTGGAAACGAGCCTCTTCCTCTTTGTCCGTTTCTGCTTGCAAGCAGTGCACCACTCTCATCCTACGCGCTAAGAGACATACGGTTACCACTCACAGGCTTGGGTTGGTTCTCCCTCGTGACTAGATAACGGTGGTCTGCAAAGTCAAATCGAAACCTGAAGACGAGTACAGAGTGGGAACTTCACTAGGGAAACAATGCCGTTCTCAGTAGGGAATTTCGTACGAAGCGGGTTCGGGCCTCTTCTTGGGAATGCTCATACTTCATGCAGAAATAGAGTACTCCGCCATGGTCAAAACGTCGCAGAGTGATGGAAGACCTCTTTGCACATGACTCTTTGAAGGAACGATAGAAACCCTTTAACCTTGGAGAAGTCATGGCACCCACGCAAAGCAAGCTGCTCAAGGGATGCCTTACTGCCGTCCTCCAGAAGAGCTGTCAGCGAGTTCCTGCTGCTCTTTCTCAGCGCGCTGACCCAAGTCTACACTCTCCATGTGTGCGGCAAGGAGGACTTGCACCGGCTCCCTGTCCATCGGGTAACACATGTTGCATTTCAGCAAGGCTTTGGTCGCCTTCTTTGTGACGTGCGTGCTGCTCAGTGTACTTGCTAAACTGTGGATCTGCTTGGACACGTCCTGTTCTCAACAGCAAGGAGCTGGTACTGAAAACTGTCTTGCCATCCAGGCTCCTGAAGTTGCCGTCTCCTAGCACGCAGGAGCAGGTAGGAATGCAGTGGCAGCTTTCCTGTCCTCTGTAGTGTCGGTACAGTCCCAGCTCTCCTGTGCAGTCTCTTCTGGCCCAGAAATGCAGAGGGCCACTGCGTTTGGCGTGTAGTGTTCAAGGGTGATTCCTGGAGAAACCCTGTGCAGATCCTGGCCTGGACTTTGTGTTCCGAGCACCGTTGCATACATACTCACGGGACGTTTTGTGATCCACCGGCCAAGACAAAGGCCTTTCCGAGAGATTTCAGAGGGCCACTGACCTCAGAGGGAGCCTTCAGGTGGAATACAAGCTTACTTCAGATGTGAGATCACTCTGCCACGTAAGCGTCCAGGCACCGCTTGGAAACGAGCCTCTTCCTCTTTGTCCGTTTCTGCTTGCAAGCAGTGCACCACTCTCATCCTCGCGCTAAGAGACATACGGTTACCACTCACAGGCTTGGGTTGGTTCTCCCTCGTGACTAGATAACGGTGGTCTGCAAAGTCAAATCGAAACCTGAAGACGAGTACAGAGTGGGAACTTCACTAGGGAAACAATGCCGTTCTCAGTAGGGAATTTCGTACGAAGCGGGTTCGGGCCTCTTCTTGGGAATGCTCATACTTCATGCAGAAATAGAGTACTCCGCCATGGTCAACAACGTCGCAGAGTGATGGAAGACCTCTTTGCACATGACTCTTTGAAGGAACGATAGAAACCCTTTAACCTTGGAGAAGTCATGGCACCCACGCAAAGCAAGCTGCTCAAGGGATGCCTTACTGCCGTCCTCCAGAAGAGCTGTCAGCGAGTTCCTGCTGCTCTTTCTCAGCGCGCTGACCCAAGTCTACACTCTCCATGTGTGCGGCAAGGAGGGACTTGCACCGGCTCCCTGTCCATCGGGTAACACATGTTGCATTCAGCAAGGCTTTGGTCGCCTTCTTTGTGACGTGCGTGCTGCTCAGTGTACCTTGCTAAACTGTGGATCTGCTTGGACACGTCCTGTTCTCAACAGCAAGGAGCTGGTACTGAAAACTGTCTTGCCATCCAGGCTCCTGAAGTTGCCGTCTCCTAGCACGCAGGAGCAGGTAGGAATGCAGTGGCAGCTTTCCTGTCCTCTGTAGTGTCGGTACAGTCCCAGCTCTCCTGTGCAGTCTCTTCTGGCCCAGAAATGCAGAGGCCACTGCGTTTGGCGTGTAGTGTTCAAGGGTGATTCCTGGAGAAACCCTGTGCAGATCCTGGGCCTGGACTTTGTGTTCTCGAAGCACCGTTGCATACATACTCACGGGACGTTTTGTGATCCACCGGCCAAGACAAAGGCCTTTCCGAGAGATTTCAGAGGGCCACTGACCCTCAGAGGGAGCCTTCAGGTGGAATACAATGCTTACTTCAGATGTGAGATCACTCTGCCACGTAAGCGTCCAGGCACCGCTGGAAACGAGCCTCTTCCTCTTTGTCCGTTTCTGCTTGCAAGCAGTGCACCACTCTCATCCTACGCGCTAAGAGACATACGGTTACCACTCACAGGCTTGGGTTGGTTCTCCCTCGTGACTAGATAACGGTGGTCTGCAAAGTCAAATCGAAACCTGAAGACGAGTACAGAGTGGGAACTTCACTAGGGAAACAATGCCGTTCTCAGTAGGGAATTTCGTACGAAGCGGGTTCGGGCCTCTTCTTGGGAATGCTCATACTTCATGCAGAAATAGAGTACTCCGCCATGGTCAACAACGTCGCAGAGTGATGGAAGACTCTTTGCACATGACTCTTTGAAGGAACGATAGAAACCCTTTAACCTTGGAGAAGTCATGGCACCCACGCAAAGCAAGCTGCTCAAGGGATGCTTACTGCCGTCCTCCAGAAGAGCTGTCAGCGAGTTCCTGCTGCTCTTTCTCAGCGCGCTGACCCAAGTCTACACTCTCCATGTGTGCGGCAAGGAGGGACTTGCACCGGCTCCCTGTCCATCGGGTAACACATGTTGCATTTCAGCAAGGCTTTGGTCGCCTTCTTTGTGACGTGCGTGCTGCTCAGTGTACCTTGCTAAACTGTGGATCTGCTTGGACACGTCCTGTTCTCAACAGCAAGGAGCTGGTACTGAAAACTGTCTTGCCATCCAGGCTCCTGAAGTTGCCGTCTCCTAGCACGCAGGAGCAGGTAGGAATGCAGTGGCAGCTTTCCTGTCCTCTGTAGTGTCGGTACAGTCCCAGCTCTCCTGTGCAGTCTCTTCTGGCCCAGAAATGCAGAAGGCCACTGCGTTTGGCGTGTAGTGTTCAAGGGTGATTCCTGGAGAAACCCTGTGCAGATCCTGGCCTGGACTTTGTGTTCCCGAAGCACCGTTGCATACATACTCACGGGACGTTTTTGTGATCCACCGGCCAAGACAAAGGCCTTTCCGAGAGATTTCAGAGGGCCACTGACCCTCAGAGGGAGCCTTCAGGTGGAATACAATGCTTACTTCAGATGTGAGATCACTCTGCCACGTAAGCGTCCAGGCACCGCTTGGAAACGAGCCTCTTCCTCTTTGTCCGTTTCTGCTTGCAAGCAGTGCACCACTCTCATCCTACGCGCTAAGAGACATACGGTTACCACTCACAGGCTTGGGTTGGTTCTCCTCGTGACTAGATAACGGTGGTCTGCAAAGTCAAATCGAAACCTGAAGACGAGTACAGAGTGGGAACTTCACTAGGGAAACAATGCCGTTCTCAGTAGGGAATTTCGTACGAAGCGGGTTCGGGCCTCTTCTTGGGAATGCTCATACTTCATGCAGAAATAGAGTACTCCGCCATGGTCAACAACGTCGCAGAGTGATGGAAGACCTCTTTGCACATGACTCTTTGAAGGAACGATAGAAACCCTTTAACCTTGGAGAAGTCATGGCACCCACGCAAAGCAAGCTGCTCAAGGGATGCCTTACTGCCGTCCTCCAGAAGAGCTGTCAGCGAGTTCCTGCTGCTCTTTCCAGCGCGCTGACCCAAGTCTACACTCTCCATGTGTGCGGCAAGGAGGGACTTGCACCGGCTCCCTGTCCATCGGGTAACACATGTTGCATTTCAGCAAGGCTTTGGTCGCCTTCTTGTGACGTGCGTGCTGCTCAGTGTACCTTGCTAAACTGTGGATCTGCTTGGACACGTCCTGTTCTCAACAGCAAGGAGCTGGTACTGAAAACTGTCTTGCCATCCAGGCTCCTGAAGTTGCCGTCTCCTAGCACGCAGGAGCAGGTAGGAATGCAGTGGCAGCTTTCCTGTCCTCTGTAGTGTCGGTACAGTCCCAGCTCTCCTGTGCAGTCTCTTCTGGCCCAGAAATGCAGAAGGCCACTGCGTTTGGCGTGTAGTGTTCAAGGGTGATTCCTGGAGAAACCCTGTGCAGATCCTGGGCCTGGACTTTGTGTTCCGAAGCACCGTTGCATACATACTCACGGGACGTTTTGTGATCCACCGGCCAAGACAAAGGCCTTTCCGAGAGATTTCAGAGGGCCACTGACCCTCAGAGGGAGCCTTCAGGCGGAATACAATGCTTACTTCAGATGTGAGATCACTCTGCCACGTAAGCGTCCAGCACCGCTTGGAAACGAGCCTCTTCCTCTTTGTCCGTTTCTGCTTGCAAGCAGTGCACCACTCTCATCCTACGCGCTAAGAGACATACGGTTACCACTCACAGGCTTGGGTTGGTTCTCCCTCGTGACTAGATAACGGTGGTCTGCAAAGTCAAATCGAACCTGAAGACGAGTACAGAGTGGGAACTTCACTAGGGAAACAATGCCGTTCTCAGTAGGGAATTTCGTACGAAGCGGGTTCGGGCCTCTTCTTGGGAATGCTCATACTTCATGCAGAAATAGAGTACTCCGCCATGGTCAACAACGTCGCAGAGTGATGAAGACCTCTTTGCACATGACTCTTTGAAGGAACGATAGAAACCCTTTAACCTTGGAGAAGTCATGGCACCCACGCAAAGCAAGCTGCTCAAGGGATGCCTTACTGCCGTCCTCCAGAAGAGCTGTCAGCGAGTTCCTGCTGCTCTTTCTCAGCGCGCTGACCCAAGTCTACACTCTCCATGTGTGCGGCAAGGAGGGACTTGCACCGGCTCCCTGTCCATCGGGTAACACATGTTGCATTTCAGCAAGGCTTTGGTCGCCTTCTTTGTGACGTGCGTGCTGCTCAGTGTACCTTGCTAAACTGTGGATCTGCTTGACACGTCCTGTTCTCAACAGCAAGGAGCTGGTACTGAAAACTGTCTTGCCATCCAGGCTCCTGAAGTTGCCGTCTCCTAGCACGCAGGAGCAGGTAGGAATGCAGTGGCAGCTTTCCTGTCCTCTGTAGTGTCGGTACAGTCCCAGCTCTCCTGTGCAGTCTCTTCTGGCCCAGAAATGCAGAAGGCCACTGCGTTTGGCGTGTAGTGTTCAAGGGTGATTCCTGGAGAAACCCTGTGCAGATCCTGGGCCTGGACTTTGTTCCCGAAGCACCGTTGCATACATACTCACGGGACGTTTTGTGATCCACCGGCCAAGACAAAGGCCTTTCCGAGAGATTCAGAGGGCCACTGACCCTCAGAGGAGCCTTCAGGGAATACAATGCTTACTTCAGATGTGAGATCACTCTGCCACGTAAGCGTCCAGGCACCGCTTGGAAACGAGCCTCTTCCTCTTTGTCCGTTTCTGCTTGCAAGCAGTGCACCACTCTCATCCTACGCGCTAAGAGACATACGGTTACCACTCACAGGCTTGGGTTGGTTCTCCTCGTGACAGATAACGGTGGTCTGCAAAGTCAAATCGAAACCTGAAGACGAGTACAGAGTGGGAACTTCACTAGGGAAACAATGCCGTTCTCAGTAGGGAATTTCGTACGAAGCGGGTTCGGGCCTCTTCTTGGGAATGCTCATACTTCATGCAGAAATAGAGTACTCCGCCATGGTCAACAACGTCGCAGAGTGATTGAAGACCTCTTTGCACATGACTCTTTGAAGGAACGATAGAAACCCTTTAACCTTGGAGAAGTCATGGCACCCACGCAAAGCAAGCTGCTCAAGGGATGCCTTACTGCCGTCCTCAGAAGAGCTGTCAGCGAGTTCCTGCTGCTCTTTCTCAGCGCGCTGACCAAGTCTACACTCTCCATGTGTGCGGCAAGGAGGACTTGCACCGGCTCCCTGTCCATCGGGTACACATGTTGCATTCAGCAAGGCTTTGGTCGCCTTCTTGTGACGTGCGTGCTGCTCAGTGTACCTTGCTAAACTGTGGATCTGCTTGGACACGTCCTGTTCTCAACAGCAAGGAGCTGGTACTGAAAACTGTCTTGCCATCCAGGCTCCTGAAGTTGCCGTCTCCTAGCACGCAGGAGCAGGTAGGAATGCAGTGGCAGCTTTCCTGTCCTCTGTAGTGTCGGTACAGTCCCAGCTCTCCTGTGCAGTCTCTTCTGGCCCAGAAATGCAGAAGGCCACTGCGTTTGGCGTGTAGTGTTCAAGGGTGATTCCTGGAGAAACCCTGTGCAGATCCTGGCCTGGACTTTGTGTTCCGAAGCACCGTTGCATACATACTCACGGACGTTTTGTGATCCACCGGCCAAGACAAAGGCCTTTCCGAGAGATTTCAGAGGGCCACTGACCCTCAGAGGGAGCCTTCAGGTGGAATACAATGCTTACTTCAGATGTGAGATCACTCTGCCACGTAAGCGTCCAGGCACCGCTTGGAAACGAGCCTCTTCTCTTTGTCCGTTCTGCTTGCAAGCAGTGCACCACTCTCATCCTACGCGCTAAGAGA
>PUFA01002795.1:0-22840 GCA_003508835.1 Eonycteris spelaea
GTAGCATGGTGGACCTTATTTTTCAGAATGAATCATATTTCCTAATTTAATGCATAAAGGCTTTAAATTCAGATGACATTTACTTTATGCAGTGTAGGATTCATTAGACCACCTAACAGAGTAAGTTGACTTTTGAATTTTTCCTTCTACTTCGGGAAGATTTTAACACAAAAGACCTTATGCAAGGGAAGCTCATAGAATAAAGTGGGACGGATTGGGAAAGGAAACATACTGGAGTGAGAGAAGTTTCTAGATCTCTCCCTTGAAACAACAATAAGATGAATATGTAAAACTCAAGAAAAAACACCTAACATTTATGGTTATGACAAAATTAAGAAAAGTGGAGATATTTTTCTATAGGAATCATATTTGTAGGCTGGACTGAAATTTTGGAGGACAAACAGAAGGTAATTTAGTTATAAAATGTAAATACACTAACCATTCTTCACCTCAGTGAAAACAGGCCCTCACACATGGAATCCATCTTCTATACTACAGGAGTAGATTGCAGCATGAAAAAGAAACATAGTAATCAATGCAATACTAGGAGAATTGCTTCCTAGTATTTAGGTGAATTCTTTCTAAAGAGTATATGAGGTATATCTCTTTATCAAATTTCCATTTTCCTCAAATTCTACCTGGAGATACATATTTGATAATCAATCTTTTTCAGGGACTGTGGTAGGCATTGTAGATGCTTAACTCAATAAGGTAAAAATGCAGGAGTCCAGTTTAAAAACCAGCATTTTATTAAAATTCACATTATGAGTAAGAGGACTTAAAGAGGAAATAAAATAGAATGAGAGACCAAAGTGAAATTGTATTTCAGATTTTTTGTTTTTGTTTTGTTTTGTTTTTGAAAACATCATGTTGACAAACTTAGTCAAGAAGCGTAATTTCTTATATGTGAGTAATACAACACATGAATATTACTTGGTAACACAAAATAAAATTCTTGAGATGATATGACCATTTGAGAAATAATTTTTCTTTAGAAACCCATATCAATTCACAAAACAATTGGGATTTTCCAAATATTTTTGGTTCAAATTCGGGTGAAAATTTTTAAGGCTGAGAAAATACACAAGGGAGGAAAATGTCCATATACTAGAGGAGAAAGCATGATAAACTGAATTATTTACATTGTACACAGAAGGAGAATTAAGTAAATAGGTATTCCAGCAAATAGATAGAGAGGAACATTCGATTTCCACATTTTCTTGCTTCAAAGCTTTTAGCCCGCCAATCATGGGGAGTTCTTCAGCCCTAAATCATTATTGGTTATAAGCTGCCATCCCCAGAATCTTTTCAAAGCCACTTTATGTCTTTGTTCCTGAGACTGTAGATAAAGGGATTCAGCATGGGTGTGACCACCGTGTACATCACTGAGGCTACTGCACTTGAGTGTGCTGTGGGGAGAGGCAGAGCTGAGGTAAACACCTAGTATCGTACAATAAAATAAAGAGACAACAGAGATGTGAGACACACAGGTAGAAAATGCTTTATATTTCCCCTGAACTGATGACATTCCACGAATGCAAGAAACGATCTTAGAGTAAGAGTAAAGGATCCCAGTAAGGGGAATACCAGCCAACAGTCCAGTTGACAAATATATCATTATGTTATTAAGAAAGGTGTCAGAACAAGCAATTTGGATCATCTGATTGAGTTCACAGAAAAGTGGGGTATTGTCAAGACTGTACAGAAAGACAGTCTCAATACCATTAAGCTTTGTAACAAGGAATACAGGGCACTCATGATCCAGGACACCAGAAGCAGTAATCTGCAGAGCCGGGGTTCATGATAACTGTGTAGTGCAGGGGGTGACAGATGGCCACAAAGCGGTCATAGGCCATCACAGTCAGAAGGAAGTTGTCCAACACTCCAAAGAGTAGGAAAAAGTAGACCTGTGTGATGCAGCCTTTATAGGTTATGACTTGGCTCTGTGTCTGGATGTTCACCAGCATCTTTGGGATGGTGGTAGAGGTGAAACAGATGTCCACAAAGGACAGGTTGGAGAGGAAGAAGTACATGGGTGTTTGGAGTTGGGAGTGTGAGGTAATGGCCAGGATGATGAGCAGGTTTCCAACCATGGCGATCAGGTACATGGAGATGAAAAGCCCAAATATGAGAGATTGAAGTTCTGGTTTCTCTGAAAATCCCACTAGAAGGAATTGTGTAATCTGTGAATAATTTTCGGTACCATGTGTTGGTTGTTATGACTGGGAAATAAATAAAAATTTCCAAATTAATTAACAATCATGGTCATTGCTAGCATCTTGATGTGCTACAATTTGTATTTTGCAGTAAAATATATATGGTATGTGAGTTTATTGACATCTGATCTTTTAAATTCTTACCTCTAAATAGGAATTGCTGTCCCACTATCAGCAGTGGCCAAATAAAAATATTTTTTTATTAGGTTTAATGCGATATTCGTTCTCGTATAATTTCTGTGATTCCTGTACCTATTTCATGTTTATTTGAGCACCCTTGTTTTCATAGGGCACTTTCTAAATGAGGCTGGCCTGTCTCACTTTTCTTGTGGTACTTTTCTTTGTTATTTTCGACCTTGAGCTTTGACCTCTTTCATGACATATTTGATGGATACACTGGTCCTAGTTCTATTCTGTTTTCAACAAGCAAATTCCTCCTTAGACATATTACATAAAATCCTGCTTATGCTACAACTATTGGTCCCCTTTTCATCATGAATTTATTCTGAGGAAATGAGGACCTACCATGCTCATTGAGAAATATGTGCTGAGTCTGACCTTTCTCTCATCAAGGAAAACAGGGTGCTGAAAAACAGAAGTACCTACAGTCCAAAGACAGAGAAAGAATATAGGGTAGAAAAATCACACACGATGTTAGATGCTTCATGTGCTCTGAAAAAAAAAAACAGAGAGTAGGTATAAAAGAACAGAGATATGCATGTTATTTTTAATGTAGTTGAGAAAAGACTTGAAATACATGCTCTTTGAACTGAGACCTCAAGGAAGATACAGGCGTGACAGGAATATTTGGGGAAGTGTGTAGGCTGTGTGAGAAAGAGGCAGTGCAAAGGTCTTGAGGCTGGTACTTGTCTCAAGTAATCAAGGCTCAAAAGGAATCGGGATGGTGAGGGGAATGAAAAAGAGTGAGATGATAGTGATGGTGTGAGACATCGAGGAATGAGATGACCTGTTTGCTAAGGTGAAACTTCAAGACCCAGGAATGACTCAATCTCATATTATTCCTTAAACTTTATTATCTTTGCAAGGGATCCTGTGAGGAGAAGCGATGCTTTCTTATTTCTATCAGTGGTTGACATTCTGTGTCTATAAGGAACACATTTTAGAGTATATGAGCTAGGTACCTCTGCCCAAGAAATGGAGAAATGCTCATGGTCCACAAACCACACACACTCACATAGACACACACACTATTCCTCCTGGAGTCATGTTAATACAGATTCTACTCACCTCCAGACACAATAATGAGGAAAGAAAAATACAAGGCAAGATAATATCAGATTACCTTGTCCCATTAAGTTATAGAAAATTTCCAAAGTCCACTGATAAGTTCCCAAATTGACATGTAAGAATGGGCTCCATTTTCATATAACTATTTTCTGCCCTGTACATTAAAAAGCAGTAAACAGAGAGATAAAAAGATGTAAGAGAGAGAAACCGACGTTACACAGTGACCAGGGTAGATCTAATAATTTCCGGTGGTCTCTGAGAGATTGTGATAAAGAAAAGTGTTCTGGTGATGGTGACATGCCAACCACAGTTGTTTTGCCTTATGCTCAGAATAATCAATAAAGTAGCAAATAACAATTTACTCAAAACAAAAGAGCAGTATCTTCATGGCATCAAGACCCCTTACAGATCAAACACCTTACTAGAAGATTTGCAAAGAATAAACCTACGATTTACAAAAGTAAATATACGATGTATAGAAAAAAAGCAGGGATTTTTAAAGCTGAAATGAGACTTCAGTTAATAACATTAAACACAAAACCTTGGGAGTCAGAAAACCCAGTATTGATTCTGAGATCTATCACCTCTTAGTTTTTTGAATGAGGAGAGACAGCTGGACATTCTTAGTGCTAATAACCCCACCCAAATAGTGCAGACAGTAATATGAATTCAGAACGGTGACAGGTTTGAACAATATATGTAATATGCTTAGCAAAGTTAATCATTTATTTCTGTTGATAAATAAATGATTACCACTGTGAGAGTTGAGGCTGATTATTTTTTTCTGCATCTAATATCTCCATTGCTTCCCGCCTCTAGGTCCCCAATTGCACAGCCATATTATTTTTCCATCCCTCCCATGTTTTCCAGGTTGGAAACCCTCTAAATAGATAATCACATTGACTCATGGAGATCTCTGTATATTGAAAACTGTTCATAAGACTCCCGCATTCAACTCCATCCCAGTGACTCCTCAATGCAGACAGAAGACAAATTTTGTAGCTTCAAACACAAGGCTCAAGTCTTGTGAACTTTTCACCTGCTTCACCTACATAGAGCCCTGCTTGTGCTCACATTAATCTTCCAAATGTTGAACCTGACTCCCAGTTTCACCTGGCACCACAGCTACAAGCCTTACATACACACGCTTCTCTCTGCTTGGTGTTACCCCAAGAGACACTTGGAACTTTTCACCCCTCTCCGTCCTCTAAACTCCGTGTCCTCTTTCAGGCTGCCTGCTCCTTCATGAGCCTGTTCTTTTTCTGAACATTATCACAGGAAAAGGATACTTTCTCATCAAGTTAATTACATATTAGATGCTCATGGTGGAGTTTCTCTTAGTTCTATGTCTTTTCTTCCTTTGACAGAGTGAGTGTGAGGCATGCAGCATGTTATATACATCACCACCTTCACACCAGACTTAGCTGAGTTGGAAACAGTAGATGAATAAATAAACATCCATAGAGCGGTGAGGGAACGTTCTCCCAGAAATTGTTGATGATGAGAGAAGGAAGAGAAGGAGGCAACGCTGACCTAGATGTGGAGGACATGCCAGAGGAATGTTTTCTGTATTCTATATAGGACCCAGTAGCGTGTCAGACTGGTTTGTAAGAATTAACTAGAATAGAATCAAGAAGTCATAAAAGAAAATATGAGAGTTTCAAACATAGAGTACATATATCGTTTCATGGTTCTCTGTCAGTCTTGTGTGTGTGTGTGTGTGTGTGTGTGTGTGTGTGTGTGTGTTCTGTTTGTGTGCAGATATGCTGGATCACAACATAAAAGAATGTCTTACTTTGGAACAAATAAAAAACTCTCTGGATCCATGCATTAAATAAATACAAGAATAGTTTTAACAGACCATTTTGCCAATGAAGGAAAAGCAAGAAAATGTCGAGCCCACAGAGAGTCAGGTGCAGAGAGAAGAGGCAGCGGCATGGGTGTTCCACCCTCAGACCAAGGGACTCACACTCACCAGGTCTTTACCACCTCACTGGCATCATGGAGTCCACCTCAGCCCTGATCTAATTGTTATTCCTGCACTTATTCCACATTATTTTGACCACCTCCTTTTTATATGCCCCAGGAGTGATGAGCCTGACCCTTTTCTCACTTTCTTTGTGAAATTCTTTCCTTTGTTATTTTGGGGCTTTGAGTTTTTGATGTTTTTATAACACATCTGATGGGTACACTAGTCCTGGTTCTCTTCCTTATCTTACATGAAAAGTGCTCCCCAGACTTAGTCTATAAAATTCTGCTTATGCTGTAACCTTTGGTGCCTTTTTCATACTTTTGTCCCTAAGGAGATGATGTTCATATTGAATCATTTCATTATACTGGGCCTTCTCTTGTGTAACATGAGATCCAAAGAGTAAGACCTCACTTGTTTTGCTTACATATGTGGTATCATAATATGTTTTTATACAGAACAATGTTAAGGAATGGGAAAATATGACCAAGTTAAAATAATAAATTTAAGTGACTGTATTGTCAAGTTGATTATTAGTAAGACTAATTCTAAAAGAAATGATATAAAATACAATAATTTATTCACATTTTTATGAGTCTCTTATTCCAGATAATGGGCAATGTCTTGGTAAGATAAATATAAAAATATACTTTTGAGGCGCTATGGAGGAAGTACTATCTACTATTATCATTTCTACCTATATGAACATAAGTCGATTCAGATGTGCTTAGGAGAGGATAGATGTGATCCTAATGAATGCAAAGAATGCGCATCAAAAATGGGTGAAGACATATAAGTTTTTAAAAATTTATTTATTTAAATTAGCTTCAAGTATATAGTAGTTTGGTTAGCCATATATATATCATAAAATGATCCCCCAATTGCCCTCCCTTCCTGGCCCTCCATCTAGCCATCATATTAATGCTAATGTCATTCCCTTTGCCATGCTACCTATCCGTGACCAACTATCAACTACTAATTTGTACTTCTTTAACCTTATGTGTAAAAATAATGAGAGGGGATATAATATAATAAATTGTTAAAATTCAACAAAAATTATAATTTTCATCTTCTCCCAATACATATCTCTATAATAAAGGAATTAATTCCAAGACGCAAATTGGTAGAAAAAACTCCAATTTACATATTAAATAAATTAATTAGTCTACCTAGCCAACAAACATGGCCATCTCTGGGCTCTAGGTCAGGCTGGGTAGGCTCTCAGAAGACGTCAGATTGAAATTCTTAGGTTCCATCCACTCTGACCCCTTTTTGAAGTACCTGCTGGGCTCTCAGACTCACCTGAATGGGGTCTCTGAAGAGAGGACTTCTTGTGGAAGTCTGAATGCCTCCTTGGATGTTGATGATGGAGGCTGAAGCTGTGTTCCCAGACAAGGCAGCAAGACGAAGTAAAGCATTGGTCCCACTCAGACTTAGGAATCGAAAAAACAAACAGGTCTTGTAAAGCCAAGCTTGCACATACAGAAAAGAGATAGTTTCTGCTTCATTTATCTGCTCATTAGGCACTGTTTCCAATTACCCCACTTCTGAGCACCGATTTCCCTGTGGGACACTGGTCTGGATGGACTGGGAATTTCTACTGTTAATTCTGTGTTCTCAAAGGACCAGGTTAGAAGTCAAGTGAATCCTGTTTGTTATTCCTTCTTCATGATTCTCCTATGTGCAAGAGTCTCACCTTATCTCGACCTCCCAGAACATTATCCCAACCCTGAGATAAAGTTCTCTCAGAAGTCTAGACTGAGGATACTGTCTGCACTAGATCCCTGGGTCTTCAAAGCATTGGCACCTGGTGGGACACAACTCCTGATAGGTACAGAAAATTGCCATTTCCCTCTTTGTCAAAACTCTGTGACTTTCATGTAAACTTTGCACACTATACCCTGTGGTTTCATGCCACTTTATCAAATTCATGAATGAATATTATACTTCTATCAGAGGTTAGAGCTGTCCTTTAGTCCCACATTATAAAATATTTGATATTATAAGAGTTGTATTTACATAATTTTATGCCATATAATCTGAGCTTTTACCTTCAGGCGTTGTCAAATTTCAACTTTATAAATTCCATCCTATGGGGTAGTGCTATTATGAACTCTATCCCACATTGCAGAAATGAGGCTTCAAAAAGTTGAGTGATCTGCCTGAAGTTATAATCAGAGTAAAGGATAGGTGCTGATTGGAATCTGTCAGGACTCTTCCAGATTTTGTTCTCTGGGCAGTGGTTCCCAGCTAGAGATGATATTGCCCTGCTATTAGCAATGTCTGAAGGGAGGCTGCTAAAAGTCTACAACATCAAACACAGATAATTATGTCAAACAGAGAAGGTGAGAAAAGCAAATCTGTACAAGCCCTTTTTCACTTTAATGTGCATGTGACTCATGCAGGATTGTAGTTCAAGTGCAAATACTAATTCAGCAGGCATTGTTAGCCCAGGGACTCTGCATTTCTCACAAGCTCCAGGAAGATGCTCATGCTGCAGGTCCTGGTCTGAGGACATTGTGAGTAGCAAAGCTGAGGTCTGTAAACGTGTAAGGGGCAAATAGTTGCATGACATCTTTGCTCAAAATTTGTTTGCATTGCATTGTGATTAAATGTGTGCAGTCATGCACCATCAATGAAAGAGGATAAATTCTGAGAAACATGAGGTAGATTAGGTAGGTTAGGTCGCATAGAGTGCACTTAAACAAATTTAGATGGTCAGCCTACTACACACCTAGGCTATGTGGTTAGTCTATTGCTCTGTAGGGGACTAAAAATTTTCTTTCTAACGTCCTAGGTACTTTGCTGACACATCCTTGTTCAAAGGTCAGATTAATAGAAGAAACCAATAAAGTTTAATAACATGTATTTCCTCTGTATACATGGGTGAGACCTAGGAAAAGTGAGTAACTCCCCAGAATGGCCTGAGGTATCATCTTAACTACAATCTTAAGGGAAGATAGAAGAAGGTGCTGGATGTAGTCAGTTATGTAAGTTTATCAAGAGAAGCCCAGTCAATGAGATAAGGTTGTTATGCAGCTGTAAGTCATTGTCTTCTTCATTGATGAGTTTCTAGAGAAAAGGTCTCCTCCCTCTTCTGGTACAGCCAGAGAGACACCCTTAAATTGGAGATTTTCCTTACTATGCAAATGTTCTTTGCAAAGTGTTACTTGTAGGTGGAATTCAGAGCTTCTCTATGACTGCTGTTTCTTACAATTAACGAGACTAAGATAATCTTTATGGAAATTGACACATTTTGGTGTGAGAAATTCTGTTCCCTTGCATTTTCCAGGTTACAGACCTATGTAATGTGTTATTTTAGGAGCACGGCAGGAAATTGTATCACGATGACTATTTGTGTAATGCCTTAAGTTCCGATGTTACCAAAGCTATGAAGTCATAGGGAATAGGAATTTTTCAACAACATTATAATCTTATGGGATCAACCTTATATGTGTTGTCCCTTGTTGACCAAAATGTCCTTATCAGCACCTGATTATGAGCACTCATTCTAGAGGCTGTGATAATTTCTGTTTGTTTCTTTTATGTAAAGACTCTTCAGTATCACCAAGTAATGTACTTCAGAAAAAGACTTAGTAGTAGGCAGAATAAGGGCCTCCAAAACATGCCTACAACCTACTCCCTAGAAACTTTGTGTAAACTATTTATTAAAGAAATGAAGGTTAAGGAAGCGCTTGGAATCAGTTTTCTTATCAGCTGACTTTAAGAAAAGAACATTGTCCTTGATTATGCAGGTGGAACTAATGTCATCACCTTGGTCCGAGAAAATGGAACAGGAAGGAACAATAGCTAGCATGAGAGGGAAATTGGAAGATGCTACCTGGTGACTTTGGAGATGAGAAAGGGCCAGGAGGCAAGGAATGCTTGTGGTCACGAGATGCTGGAATAGGAGAGGCAACGGATTCTCTCCTGGAGCCTCCAGGTAGAACCAGCCCTGCAGACAGCTTGATTTTAGTCTAGTGAGACCCTGTCAGGGTTCTGACCTTCAAAACAATAAGAACATGAGTTTGTTTCTTTCATATCCCACTGTTTTTATTTATTACAACAGGAATATAATACATTTAACCAATCAATCTTTTTTGGTGGATAATTTTATTCTATTAGCTTCCCTTGGAAAAGGTCTTTTGTGTTGAAATCCCAACTCGAGAAGAAGGAAAATTTCAAAAATCAATTTACTCCATTAGGTGGTCTAATGAATCCTACACTGCATAAAAGTAAATGTCGTTCTGAATTTGAGGCCTTCATACATTAATTTAGGAAATATAATTCATTGCTAAAGTAAGGTCCACCATTCTGCTTTAAATATTTGTGTCTAAATGTCTACATTCTTTCAGTTTTATGTTAACTTAATCATGCAATCCTTTAACTTCTATTCTCTCCAATTTATTTCAAACTTCTTTTGGACCTTGAAGGTGACATTATTAATGAGTATGTGTTGTTCATATTTATGTGTGGTTACTTGAAAGACAGTCAGGTAAAAATTCACATATTTGTATACTTAAATACACTCCATATGTGAAATATTCTTAGTCTCACCCAATATTTCTAAGCATTTTATATTTCTAACAACATTTACCTTATATGATTTCATCAGAAATAAGGAATTAGAGGATCAAAATCATCACATTTCTTTACAATTTTAAAACAAAGCAATTAAACTGTTGTACATCTTTTGATTTCATATGTGTGTGTGTCTATGTATCTATGTATATACTCATGCATTATGTATTCCTAACTTTTGTATGGTTCCTTTAGTTCAGCAAATGATTCATTTTATTATTATATATATATATATTATATTATATTTATCTTTTTTCTGTTTTATTATTCATTTATTTTTTAAATTAAGTTTATTAGGGTAACATTGGTTAACAATTATATAATTTTTCAGGTATACATTATCATTTGACATCTGTATATACTATTGTGTGTTTACAACTCAAAGTCTAGTTTCCTTCAGCTAGTATATATATGATCCACTTTATCCACTTTATCCTCCTCCTACCCTCCTATATGCGACCCTCTTTACCCATACTACCTACCCTCCTCCCATCTTTTACCTTTTGATAACCACTAATCTACAGTCCATGTCCATGAGCCTGTGTTTGTTTGTCCTGTTCAGTTGTTGCTTTTAGGGTTATATCCCACATATAAGTGATATCATGTGATTCTCAACTTTTTCTGGTCTATTTTGCTTAGCCTGATTATCTCGAGGTCCATCCAAGTTGATGCAAAAGGCAGTATTTCATCTCTTCTTATGGCTAAGTAATATTCCATTGTATATATGTACCACAGCTTCTTTAGCTAATCATTTATGGTAGGGTATTTCAGTTCCTTCCATGTGCTGGCCATTGTGAATAGTGCTGTATGAACATAGATGTGCAAATATCTCCTCGGATATGGAATTTCAAGATTTGGAGTGAATACTCAGTAGAGGAATTGCTGGATCATATGGTAAATCAATTCTTAGCTTTTTGAGGAACCTCCATACTGTTTTCCATAGTGGCGGTACCGAATTGCAGTCCCACCAGCAGTGTATGAAGGTTCCTTTTTCTCCGCATCCTCTCCGACATTTGTTACTACTTGTCCTGTTGATTAACTA
Source organism: Eonycteris spelaea (assembly GCA_003508835.1). NCBI lineage: Eukaryota > Metazoa > Chordata > Mammalia > Chiroptera > Pteropodidae > Eonycteris > Eonycteris spelaea. Next base: position 11,057 of record PUFA01002795.1, read on the forward strand.
TTGTAACAGGTGCGAGATGGTATCTCATTGTGGTTTTGATTTTCATTTCCCTAATAGCTAACGATATTGAGCATCTTTTCATGTATTAGTTTGCCATCTGTATTTCCTCTAGAGAGAAGTGTCTGTTCAGGTCCTCTGCCCATTTGTTGATTGGATCGTTTGTTTTTTGTTGTTATTGAGTCGTATGAGCTCTTTGCATATTTTGGATATTAGGCCCTTCTTGGTGGCATTGCTTGCAAATGTATTTTCCCGTAGGATGGTTGCCTCTTTACCTTGTGGACGATTTCTTTTGCTGAGCAGAAGCTTTTAATTTGATGTAGTCCCATTCATTTATTTTTGCTTTTACTTCCCTTGCCTTTGAGGTGAAATTTAGTTTCTATGTTTTCTTTATGCATTTTATTGATTCCGGTCTTATATTGAGGTCTTTAATCTATTTTGAGTTAATTTTGGTGTGTGGCGATACACAACAGTCAAGTTTCATTCTTTTGCAGGTGGCTTTCCAGTTTTCCCAGCACTATTATTAAGAGGCTTTCCTTACTCCACTGTATGTTTTTTTTTGAGAATTTTTTGTTCATTACTTATGGGTTTCCTTCTGAACTCTAGATTCTATTCACTGGTCCCTGTGTCTGTTTTGCTCCCAATACGATGCCATTTTAAATACTTTCGCATTGTAGTATAATTTGAATTTCGGCAGAGTGATGCCTCCAGCCTCGTTCTTTTTCTCAGGATGGCTTTGGCAATACAGGGCATTTTGTGCTTCAATACAAATCTGATGATTTTTTGTTCTATTTCTCTTAGAAATGCCGATGGGATTTCGAGGATTACATTAAATGTGTATAATGCTTTAGGTAATATGGTCATTTTAACTATATTGATTCTTCCAGGCCAAGAACATGAAATATCTTTCCATTTCTTTGTATCTTCTTCAATTTCTTTTAATAGAGTCTTGTAGTTTTGATTATATAGGTCTTCACATGTTTTGTTATCTTTATTCATAGTATTTTATTTTATTTTTGTTGCAATTGCAAAAGGAATTATTTTTCCTGTATTTCTGATGCTTCCTTATTAGAGTTAGGAACACTATGGAATGTTGAACTTGACTTTGTATCCAAATCTTTACTGTATTTCCTTATTGTTTCTAGTAGTGTTCTTATGGAGTGTTTATATGTAGTGTTTATGAAGTGTTTTCTGTATAGACAATCATGTCATCTACAAATAGTGACAGTTTGACTTCTCCATTTATTATTTGGATGTCTTTTATCTCTCTTGATTGATTGCACTTGCTAGAACCGCCAATAATATATGAATAGCAGTGGCAATAGTGGTCAGCCTTGCTTCGTTCCTGATCTTCCAGGGATGGTTTTTAGTTTTTTAACATTAAGTGTAATGTTGGGTGAGGGTTTGTCATAGATGGACTTTATAATGTTAAGGTACTTTCCTTCTATACCCATTTTGTTAAGTGTTTTGATTATAAATGGATGTTGGATATAGAATAGTTCACATGTACAACTCATAGAGATGGTATGTGGGCAACAGGATAACAGTGTTCTCGTGATGTGGGGCTGACAGTTGTGCCTTCAAGATGTCTGTAAAAGAAAGTGATGCTGACATTTTCAAGGTGTGTTATCTTAGATGCGCATAGGCAATAAACTATTACAAAGCTAAAGTTGACCTAAGTCAAGGAAGCTATAGGCCTAGGTTGTGACAACCTGCAACGACTGGCTTTTAGTCAGGAGGTTTTACATTCAGACACCCCTGTTCTTTGGGTGTTTGTTCTTTGGGTTTGACAGGTCCACCTTATAGGCCTTTCCTGAGCTTGTCAAGTAGGGTATGTGGCTTCTTTTTCATCCATACCATACTGCTTGATTACTAGCTTTGTAACTGAGTTCAAATCAGGTAGCATGATGTCTCCAGCTTTGTTCAGCTTTATCAAGATGCTTTGAATATTCAGGGTGTTTCATGGCTCCACATAAATTTTAGAATTGTTTCTTCTATTTTGTTGAAAAACAATATTGAGTTTTGATAGTGGTTGCATTGAATTTATACATTACTTTGGATAATATAAGAAACAAAAATCAACAGAGTAAATTTAGCGATCTAATTGTCTTAATTAAGAAATTTGTAAAGGGGCAGCATCCCATCTAGCAATTAGAAGGGAACTCCCAGTGGTTGTACATAATAGAATGTTTTCTTCAAAAAAAGGGAGGAGCATGGAGCTATTAAAACAATAAAGAATTATTTTTCGAGCAGGGCATCACTTTTGGAGGGATGGGAACAGCAAGTGTTTTGATCCTGCAGATTCCCTCTTCTTTCTATGGGGGAATGGAGGGGCCAACGTGACAGATTAACTTACTGGTGCTTGAACAAAAAATTCCAGACTGCTTGATGAATATGACTTTTCTGAGAGGTTGAAATTGCCATTAGATTTGATTACATCTCAGTTTGACATTATGAGCTTTAGCAACAGTGACACATTTGGAGTCTGTAGTTTTCTCTTCAAAATAGTATGGACATTTTAACAGTATTAATTCTTCCAATCAGTGAGTACAGAATATTTTTTATTTATTTGTGTCTTTTTAAAATGCATAAATTGCTGTATTAAAAGAGCCCTATAAAAAACAGGAATACATACTGCATGAGTATATACATACATACATAGAAACACACACACATATGAAATTCAAAAGGTGTGCAACAGTTTAATTGCTTTTTTTATAATTGTAAAAAAAATACCGTGTTTTGGATCCTCTGATTCCTTATTTCTGATAGTGATGTGAAGTGCGAAATCTAATTCAGGTAAATGTTGTTAGAAATAAATAAACGTTTAGAAATATTTGATGAGACTAAGAATGCTTCAAATACTTCTTTCAAATACTTCTTTCAAGTAAACACACATATATATATGCACAACACAGACTCATTAATAATGTCACTTTTAAGTTCAAAACGGAACTTGAAAGAAATGTGGAGGGAATAGAAAGTAAAGGAATGCGGATTAAGTTAACATGAAACTGAAAGAATGTAGACATTTAGACACAAAGTTTATTCATTTTAAAATTTTAAGTAAGTTTATTGGGGTAACATTGGTTAACACAAGTATAATTTTCAGGTGTTCTTTGAAGACCCTGGGATCTAATGCTGTCAGTATCGTCAGTCTAGACTTTAGAGAGAACTTTAACTCGGTTTGGGATACGGTGCTGGTACGTGAGACCTTGGACAGGCATGAGAGTCATGGAGAAGGACTAATGAAAACAGAATTCACTTGACTTCTAACCTGGTCCCTTGGGAACAGAATCAGCAGGAATAATTTCCATTCAGCCGAGACCCTGTCCCACAGGTAAATCAGCCCAGAGTGTGGAGCAACAGTGTAAACAGTGCCTGATGAGCAGGATAAAGGTAGACGAGAATATCTCTTCTGTGTGTGCAAACTTGGGCTTTATAGGACATATTTATTTTTTCAGATTGCTAAGTCTGGTTGAAAACCAATGCTTCATTCCTTCTTGCTGTCTTTTCTGGGCACAGAGCTTCAGTCCCCATTATCAATTATCCAGGAAGAAATTCAGACTTCCTTTGAGAGACCGCATCCAGGTGAGTCTGAGAGCGGAGCCAGTACTGCAGCAAAGGGTCAGAGAGGATAGAACCTGAGAACTTCTACTTGAGCCTAACCAGCATCAGCTGGAGCCCAAGGACGGCCATCGATGTTTGCTAGTGGACTAATTGTTTTTTTTTAATGTATTAAATTTCAGTTTATCTCACCAACTTTTGTTTAGCATTGAAGTCCTTCATATAAGTAGATATGTATTTGGGGAAAAGTATGAAATTAAAAAAAGAATTTTGGGGTCAATTCTAACAGTCTATCATATCGTGTTCCCCCCATTATTTTTAAATGTAGAAACTAATATGTCAGCACCCACTTTTGCATTCATTAATGATCACCTGCATCCTTTTCTAAGCATATTTGTATCTATTTATGTTCACATAGATAGAAATTATAACACTAGGCATTTCTTGTTTCCGTGCTTTCCAAAAGTCCATTTTTATATTTTTCATTCTAGGTTGTTGCCAATTATCTGGAACTAGAGACCCATATCGATGTGATTAATTACTATATTTGTTTTCTTTTCTCTTAGAATTAGTCTTACCCATTTATTCAAGTTCACTTAATACAGTTATGAAAATCCACTATTTTAACCTGCTTATTTTTCCCATTCTCCAACATTTGTTCTGTTTAAAGGCACTTATTTATGAAACCATATAGTTAAGTTAAATAAGTGAGGTCCCTACTCATTACATTGCAATGGAGAAGGCAACGTACAAAGAAATGAGTGTGATATAACATTGTTCTCTCAAGATAATGTATGAGAAAAGAGGAATCATAGTTTTAGCATCAGCAGAATTTTCAAGAATATGTCTAGGGAGCCTTTACATGTTGAAAACAGGACAGAATGAGGATTAGCATGCCCATCAGATGTGTCATGAAAGAGGTCAAAACTCAAAGCCAAGAATAATAAGGAAAGATTCCACAAGAAAAGTGAGAGAAGGGCCAGCCTTATGCACTAGAGGGTCATGTAAAAACAAGGTTGGTCAAATAAACATGAAATAGGTACAGGAATAAAATTAGATCAGGGCTGGGGTGGATGCTGTGATGAGGTCAGTGGGCGGTAAAGGTCCAGTCAGTATGAGGTCCTTTGAATCCGAGGAAACTGCAACACCCACGCCAGCTGCTTCTTTTCTCTGCCCTTGGCTCTCTGCTGGGCTCTTTCATTCTTGTTTTTCCTCATTGACAGGAACTGACCTTCCAAATGAATCTTGCGTTTATTGCAGTAGATTTCAGATTTTCCTGACTTTTCCCAAGGTAAGACAGGCCTGTTACATCGTAATTCAGCATGCTTTCACACGCACACAAAACACTCATACACACACACACACAAATACACATGTACACAACTGATAAAGAGAACCATGAAACGATTATGTGAGTACCCTTACTGTGTACGATGCACTCTCATTTTTTCTATTGTGCCTTTTTTTCTATTCTATTTAATTCTTAGAAACCATAGTCCACCACCCTACTGGGTCCTGATACAGAATATGGAAATCATTCTCTGGCATGTCCCCACACCTAGGTCAGTGTTGCCTCCTTCTATGCCTTCCCTCATCACTAATGATTTCTGGAAGAACGTTCTCTCATCCCTCCATAGAATACTTATTTATTCATCTACTGTTCCCAACTCAGGAAAGTCTGTTTGGAGGGTGGTGATGTGTAGAACATGCTGAATGGCTCACCTCACCCACTGTGTCTCAGGGAGTCATGGGCATCCTAATATGTAATTAACTTGTAAGAAAATATCTGTTCTTCATAATAATGTTCAAACAAAGAGAAGGCTCATGAAGGAGAGGAGCAGGCAATATAAAAGAGGCTATGAGTTTGGAGGATGAGAGGGTTGAAAAGTTCCAATGTGTCTCATGGTGAGACTCCAAGGAGGGAAGCATGTGTACGAAGGCTCTGAGCCTTGTGGCTGTGATGCCGGGTGAAGTTGGGATTCAAGCTCACTGTTTGGGAGATTAGTGTGAACACGGGCAGGTCTCTATGTGGGTGAAGCAGGTGGAAAGATCAAAGAGTTGAGCCTTGTGTTTGCAGCTATGAAATTTTGGCTTCTATCTCCATTAAGAGTCACTGGGATGGAGCTTAATGTGAGAGTTTTATGAACAGATTTCAATTACAGAGATGTCCATGGGTCAGTGTGATTATCTGTCTATTGGATCTCTACCCTTAGAAGATGAGAGAGATGACAAGAAACTAAAATACGGTCATGGATTGGGGACCTAGGGCAGGGAAGCAATGGAGATATTACAGGTAGAGAAAAATGATCAGCCTCATCTCTTTGCAGTGATAACCAATTATTTACTAACAGGAAATAAGTGATTCACTTTGTAAGCATATTACATATATTGTTCAAACCGTCACCATTCTGAGTTGATATCACTGTCTGCACTATTTGGTGAGGATATTACCACTTGGATTGTGCAGCTGTTCATTCACAAAACGAAGAGGTGGTAGATCTTAGAATCAAAACCCAGTTTTCCAATTCCCAAGGTTTTGCACGTAATGTAATTTACTAAAGTCTCATTGGAGCTTTAAAACCCTGCTTTTTCCCTATACATTTATATTTCCTTTTGTAAATTGTAGGTTTATTCTTTGCAAATCTTCTAGTAAGGTGTTTGATCTTAAGGGGTCTTGATGCCATGAAGACACTGCTCTTTCCTCTTTTGAGTAAATTGATTTATGCTACTTTATTGATTATTCTGGGCATAAGTAAAACACCTGTGGTTGGTATGTCACCATAACCAAGGACGCTTTTTCCCATCACAATTTCTCAGGTTCTACCGAGATTATTAGGTCTGTCTCTGTCTCTGTCTTCGTCTGTTTTGATTTCATCTTCTACCTTGTATATTTAACTGATTTTTAATATACAGGGCAGAAAGTATTTGTTTGAAAATGGAGACCCATTCTTACATGATTTTTTTGGGGGGGTTATCAGTAGACTTTGGAACTATTTCTATAACCTGTAGGGTCAAGATAACCTGATATTATCTTGCCTTGTATTATTCTCTCCTCATTATTTTGTCTCGGGGTGAGTTGAAGCTGGTATTAACATGACCCCAGGAGGTGTGTCTGTGTGTGGTTTGTAGTGCATTGGCATTTCTCTGCTACTTCGGGCAGGGGTACCTAGCCCATATACTCTGAAATGGGTTCTTTAAAATATAAAGAATGTCAATCAGTAGATGGAAAAAAGAAGGCATCATTCCTCCACGTTCTTGAAGCATCCCTATCATCTTCCTCTTGCTCATTCCCCTCACCAACGGCTTCCTTTTGAGCCTTGATTACTTGAGACAAGTGCCAACCTCAGGACCTTTGCACTGGCTCTTTCCCATGCAGGCTACACACTTCCCCAGATCTGTCTTCCCTGTGTGTTTCTTGAGGTCTCTATTCAGATGGCACCTTGTTTTCCTATTTTTCTCAATTCCATAAAAAATATAACACACACACCTGCTTTCTTTTGTACATACTCTCTTTTTTTCAGATCACATGCAGCATCAATGTGTATGATTTCTCACTTCCTTCAATTCTTTCTCTATTTGATTGTAGGACTATTGTTTTTCAGCACCTTCTTCTCCTTGATGAGAGAAAGGTCAGGACTCGGCACATATCTCTCAATGAGTGTGTGACATCATTTCCTCAGGGAAAACATATGAAGAAAGTGGACCAACAGTTGTAGCACAAGCAGGATTTTCTGTAATGTCTGGGGAGGCCTTCGCATGGTGAAAATGCAACAGAACTAGGATCAGTGTACCTATCCGATGTGTCATGAAAAAGGTCAAAAGTCAAAGCTAAGAGTAACAAAAGAGGATGCCACATGAAAAGTGAGAGAAGGGCCAGCCTTCTCCATGAAGCGCCATATAAAAACGAGGGTGGTCAAAGAAACATGAAATCGGCTCAGGAATAGCAGAAATTATATGTGAAAGAATTTCTCATTAAACCCATGCAAAAATGATTTACTTGGGAAATTGCTGCTAGTGGGACAGGAATTCCTATTTGGAACTACTGGGGAAAATGATTTAAAAGATCATATCTCCAGAAAACCATATATGTATCATATATACATTTTACTGCAAATGTAAATTGTAGCTTTACAAGATGCTAGTAATGCTCATGTTTGTTAGTTAATATATACATTTTTATTGCTAGTCATAATCCAACAAATGGTACCAAAAAATTTACGGATTACAGAATTTCTTCTCACGGGATTTTATGAGAAACCAGAACGGCAACCTCTCATATTTGGGTTTTTCCTCTCCATGTACCTGATCACCATGTTTGGAAACCTGCTCATCTCCTGGCCATCACTTCACACTCCCACCTCCACACACCATGTACTTCTTCCTCTCCAACCTGTCTTTGGTGGACATCTGTTTCACCTCTACCACCATCCCAAAGATGCTGGTGAACATCCAGACACAGAGCCAAGTCATAACCTATAAAGGCTGCATCACAGAAGTGTACATTTTCCTACTCTTTGTAGGATTGGATGACTTCCTTCTGACTGTGATGGCCTATGAGCGCTTTGTGGCCATCTGTCACCCCCTGCACTACATGGTCATCATGAACCCCCGGCTCTGTGGATTGCTGCTTCTGGTGTCCTGGATCATGAGTGCCCTGTATTCCTTGTTACAAAGCTTAATGGTATTACAACTGTCTTTCTGTACAGTCTTGACAATCCCCCATTTTTTTCTGTGAACTCAATCAGATGATCCAACTTGCCTGTTCAGACGCCTTCCTTAATAACATAATAATATATATCTCAACAGGACTGTTGGTTGGTATTCCCCTTACTGGGATCCTTTACTCTTACTCTAAGATAGTTTCTTGCATTCGTGGAATGTCTTCAGCTCATGGGTAATATAAAGCATTTTCTACCTGTGTGTCTCACCTCTCTGTTGTCTCCTTATTTTACTGCACAGGCCTAGGTGTGTTCCTCAGCTCTGCCTCTTCCCACGGCACACACTCAAGTGCTGTGGCCTCAGTGATGTACACGGTGGTCACACCCATGCTGAACCCCTATATCTACAGTCTCAGGAACAAAGACATAAAGGGGGCTTTGAAAATGGTTCTGTGGGGTGCAGCTTAAAACGAACAACTGTTTTAGGGCTGAAGAATTCCCCATTGGCGGGCTAAAAGCTTTGAAGCCAGAAAATGAATGGCTATTTATTTGCTGGAATATCTATTTACTGAATTCTCCTTCTGTGTACAATGTAAGTAATTCAGTTTATCATGCTTTCTCCTCTAGTATATGGACATTTTCCTCCCTTGTGTATTTTCTCAGTCTTAACAACTTTTACCCAAATTTGAACCAAAAATATTTGGAAAATCTTGATTATTTTGTGAATTCGTATGGATTCTTAAGAAACATTTCTTCTCAAATGCTCATATCATCTCAAGAATTTTATTTTGTGTTATAAAAACAATTCATGTGTTGTATACCTCACATATAGCAAACTATGCTTGTTGACAGTTCATTAACATGATTTTATAAGAAACTGGAATGCAGTGTAATTTTATGTCTGTCATTCTATTTAATTTCACTACCATAACTGCTCTTACTGGTAATGTGGACTTTAACATTCTGCTGGTCTTTTAACTGGACTCCTACTTTTTTGTTATTGAGGTTGTCTACAATGCCTCTATAGTCCCTGACAAAAATTGATTACCAAAGATATATCCAGGTAGAGTTGTCAGGAAAACACAAATTGACAAATAGATTCACCTAATATGATCTTTAGAGTGAAAGAATTAGTCTTGTATATGCCGAAGCATTACTCAGTTGATTAGTATACAAAATGTTTCTTTTCCATGCTGCAATCTACTCCTGAAGTATAAGATGGATTCCATGTGTAAGGGCCTGTTTGAATCGAAGTGAAAGATGGATGCTGTATGTATGTTTTATTACTAAATTACCTTCCTGTTTGTACTCCCAAGTTTTAGTCCTGCCTACAAATATGATTCCTATAATCAAAATATCTCCATTTTTCTTAATTTTGTCATAACCACTAAATGAATAATGAATGAGCAATATTAATATCATCCATTTCATAATTCCTCATATGTAGAATCACTTCCGTCTTCATGCATGAGTGTGACTCACAGGAGAGCTCCTGTGATTCAGGGTCAGCAGGGCTTCTGCTAAGATGCATGCCCTTCTGACCTCACCTGGTTACCTGGAAGCAATCCTCATTAGAGCCAATTGTTAATCCAGTTATCCGAAATCAGCTTGAATAACAAAATAACCAAATGCTATCTCCAAATATCACAACATATGCCCCAAATTAAAAATATCAGCTTATCATAATTTCCTTTAGTTTGATTGCCTGGATTCTTGTATCAGTTAGTTAATGCTGTATAACAAACTGTCCTAAATGGTATGATTTCTATCAAAGGGGTTATATGATGGGAGTTGTTCTGATCTCTGTTCGATACTCATGAGTTTGCATCAGCCGGGTTCTGGACACTGTGTGTCTATAGCTCATCCATGATGTTGTGGGAGGCTGGAATGCACCTCTGTCTTGAACCAGTATAATGATTTATTTATATATGTAGTATAATCGTGTTTGCCAAAAAAAATGAGTTTACCAAACGTAATTTGTGAAAAATTAATGTGACTATGTTTATATTCATATAAAACAGTTTGCTTTCTACCAAATGATATTGCTCCCTCCTCCAGTAAAGTGTGACTCAAACTACTTGCGCTCTCCATCCTGTCTTGAATTAGGCATCACTAGACTTTTTCCTGTTTGTTATTTTATTGGAGTATAATTGCATGCAATATATTGCAGATACTTAAAGTGTACGAGTTGCTGGATTAAGGGGAGCTAACAACTTAAGAGCATATATTGAAAGGGTCTATTTACACATCATTCAAAGAACTGTAGGAAAGCTTTAATTGGATTATTACAGATCTGTGAAAAATGGAATCTCCCTGAGCCTGTTTCTTTATTTCTGATTGTCATGCTGGATAATAATATTTCTGATAAATCTGGTGCAGAATACATGAAATCTGTAAAAATACATTTTGAATCCAAGAATTCTTTTATCGGTTAGTATTCTTCTAACAGATGTGTATTTATATATGATTATTTAATAAATAAACATACTCCCTCACATATATGTACATAGACAGGCTCAATGACCCCATCTTTTATGTTGAAATAAAATGAGAGAGAATGTTGGAGAGGATAGAAATGAAAATCATTTTAGATTGAATTAACATAAAATTTTAAAAATATATAAACATGTACTGAAAAAATTATTGTAGTATTCTTATCCTTAGTTTTAATAATAAATTATTGCTCTATCTTAATTTACAAAGGCCTCAAATTCAGAATCATGTTTACCTTTTTACAATGGGAGATTCTCTGTAGCAGCTAATGGGGCAACATCTCCAATTTAACTTTAGATTTTTCTTCCACTTACTGGGTTTCAACAGAAAATGCCCTCACCTAAGGGAACCAAAATGAATGCATTGAGATGCTTAATGTCACATTCCTCCAAAAAGAGTTATTAAATAAATGTCTCTATAACATTGTTATTGCTGCTGTAACAAAACCTCACACTGAGAGGTTTAAAAGAAAAACATTTATTTGCCTGAAGTTCTGGAGTCAGAAGTCTGAGGAGACGATGGGCTGAAATCGAGACTCTGCAGGGCTCATTCCTCCTGGAGGTTCCAGGAGAGAATTTCTTTCCTCTCCTATTCCAGTGTCTGGCCACAAGCATTCCTCGGCTCACGGCCCTTTCTCCATCATCAATGCCAACAGCATAGCATATTCCAATCTCCCTCTGATTCCAACTTTTCTTTCTTCCTCTTCCACATTCGAAGACCATGGTGATGATATCAGTCCCATGCCAAGAACAGCCAATTTTTTTCTTAGATTATTTTTTTTTATTGTGGTGATATTGGTTAATGAAAACCAATAAGTTTCAGGTACGATTCAACAGTAAGGCATATATGTTGGAGGCGGTTAGGAAGAAGAGTCGGAGTCTGGAAATGCTTTTACTAACATGGATAAGGGAGAGGGATGAATGGCAATGCTAGCATCCCCCACCCCTGTCTCTATGGCTTTTTATGAAGTTCTACAATAATGCTGGCTTTGTAATTAAGCAATTGTTACTCTAAGGTCAGTAGATATTAGCTGGATACAAACTACAGCTAGCTCCCAGATTCGGTTCTC
>PUFA01002796.1:0-22837 GCA_003508835.1 Eonycteris spelaea
TCACCAAGGTGAATGGAGATAAGACACATGCAGAAGAAAATGGATGACTGCAAATATATCTATACCTATATGACATCTATCTATATATATATCATAATATAACATATATATTATATATAATATATATATATAATATTATATATAATATATATATATATATAATATAAGTTATATATAAATATATTATATAATAGTATATAATATATATTATATATATACTATATATATTATTATATATAATTATATATATATTATATATTATATATATTTATTATTATAATATATATAATATTATATTATTTATATTTCCTTTACATATTTGTAATGGTAATCACACATCAAAGATTCAAAAGTGAAGTATATAACACAAAACAAGAAGAACCAGAGGCAAAAACCAACAAAGCCAACCAAAATAAAGAAAACAGAAACACAAGGACAAGGAAGCAATGAAAACACCAATCTACCAGAAGTAAAAGGTAAAATGGCTCTAAGAAGACTTCATATTTCAATAATCATCCTAAATGTAAATATACTGAACTCATCAATAATAAGGCACAGAATGGATCAAAAAACACAACCCAACCATATGCTGCCCCAGGAGACATATCTCAGCTCCAAAGACAAATATAGACTCAAAGTGAAAGGGTGAAAAATAATATTTCGAGCAAAAGACATTCAAAGAAAAGAGGGAGTAGTGGTACTGATATAAGATGAAATAAATTTCAAAATAAAAATGGTAATTAAAAGATACCAAAGGACACTTCATAAAAATAAAGGGAATCATGCACCAAGAAGACATAACACTTATTAATATCTATGCTCCCAATCAGGGGACCCTGAAATATGTAAATATGTAACAGAACTAGAAGGAGAAACAGACCAAAACACTATTGTAGAAGGGGACCTAAATACCCCACTGTCGGATGTGAACAGATCACCCAAACAGAAAATCAATAAGGAAATAACATCCTTAAATGACACACTAGAGCATCTATACATAATTGACATTTACAGAGCCTTCTATTTCAAAACAGCTACTTATACATTCTTTAGTGCACATGGGACATTCTCAAGAATTGACCATATACTGGGACAAAGAGAGCCTCAACAAACATAAGAGGGTTGAAATCATACTAACTGATCATTCTCTGATCATAAGGCTTTGGAACAAGAGATCAATTGCAATAAGAAAACAGAAGGAACCACAAATACTTGAAGATTAAAAAACTTACTACTGAAGAATAACTGGGGGACAGAAGAAATCAAAAGAGAGATCAAGAGATACATAGAAATGAATGATAATGATAGCACAAATATCAAAACTTTTGGGACATGGCAAAAGCAGTCATAAGAGGAAAGTTCATATCATTACTGGCCAATTTAAAAAAACAAGAATGAGCTCAAATAAACAACCTAATGCTACATCTTAAAAAAAAAAAACTAGAAAAGAAAAAGAAATGAAGCCTAAAGTCAGCAGAAAAAAAGAAATCATCAAATAGAGCAGAAATAAATTTTAAAAATATATAGAAAAAATAAATACAACAAACAGCTGTTTTTTTTTTTGAAGAAAGCAAGTAAACTGACAAACCCTGGACTAGACTCACTAAAGAAAAAAGAGAAAGAACACAAATTAACAAAATCAGAGATGAAAGAGGAAATTATGACTGACATCACAGAAATACAAAGGATCATGCAAGGATACTATGAAAAAGTATATAACACAAAATTTAGTATGAGAAAAAAAAATGGACTACTACTTAGAAAAAACACAACTTTCCTAGACTAATCAAGAAAAACTGGAAAATCTAAATAGACTGATCGGCAGTACAGAAATTGAAATAATCATCAAAAAACCTATCAAAAAGTAAAAGTCCAGGACCAGATGGCTTCAGTGAATTCTAACAAACATTCAAAGAAGATTTAATACCTATTCTCAAACTCTTCCAAAAAATCGAAGAGGAGTCAATACATCCCAACTCTTTATGAGGCCAATATTATCATGATACCAAAATCTGGTAAAGATGATCCCCAAAAAGAAAACTACAGACCAATATCTCTCATGAACACAGATGCAAAAATCCTAAAAAATGCTAGAGAACCAAATACGGCAACATTTTAAAAAGATTATACACCACGATCGCTTCATCCTAGAAGCACAGGGATGGTTTTACATATGCAAATCAATTAATGTGATACACCACAACAAATTAAAAGAAGAAATCATATGATCATCATTTAAATGTAGGAAATGAATAAGATACAGCATCCATTTATTATCAAAACACTTACAAAATTGGTATAGAAAGTACTTAACTAATAAAGGCCATCTACAAAAAGCCCTCAGCCAAAATTGTACTTACTGGTGAAAAAATAGAAACTTCCTCTAAGGTCAGAACAAGGCAAAGCTGTCCACTATTGCCACTGTTATTCAATATAACTTTGGAGGTCCTAGCAAGTGCAATCAGTCAAGAGGAAAGATATAAAAAGCATCCAAATATGAACGAAAGAGTCAAACTGTCAATGTGAAGGGGTATGATTCTCTATGTAGAAAACCCTGCAGAGTCCACAAAGACACTACTAGAAACAATAAGCAAATACAGAAAGTCTCTGGATACAAAGTCAATGTTCAAAACTCTATAGCATTCCTATACTCTAATAATGAAGTGTCAGAAAATAAAGGAAAAAAAAATATTCCTTTTGCAATTACAACAAAAAGAATCAAATACCTAGTAATAAATTTCACAAAACATGTGAAGGACCTATATAATTGAAACCATAAGACCTTATCAATAGAAATTGAAGAAAATACAAAGAAATGGAAAGATGTTTTGTGTTCTTGGATTGGAAGAATCAACATAGTTAAGATGACCATATTACCTAAAGCATTATACAGATTTAATGCAATCCCCATCAAAATCTCATCAGCATTTTTTTAAAAAATAGAACAAAAAAAAATCATCAGATTTTTATGGAAGCACAAAAGACCCTGTGTTGCCCATGCCATCCTGAAGAAAAAGAACAAGACTGGAGGCATCACGCTGCCTGACTTTATATTATACTACAAAGTGACTATAATCAAAACAGCATGGTATTGGCAGAAAAACAGACACATGGACCAGTGGAACATAACAGAGAGTCTAGAAGTAAACCCATATTTATGTGGGCAAATAATTTTCAACAAAAAAGCCAAGAACATACAGTGAAGAAAGCAAAATCCTCTTCAGTGGTGCTGGGAATACTAAAGAGCCATCAGCAAAAGAATGAAACTAGACTCTTGTCTATCACCACACACCAAAATTAACTCAAAAGAGGTAAGACCTGAAACCATAAAATGCATAGAAGAAAACACAGAACTAAACTCAAGAACCTTAGACTTAAAGAGGATTTCGTGAATTTGGCATCAAGGGCAAGAGAAGTAAAAGCAAAAATAAATGAATGAGACTGCATCAAACTAAAAAGCTTCTGCTCAGCAAAATAAATCATCAACAAGGTAAAGAGACAACTATCTGAATGGGAAAATATATTTGCAACCAACACCTCCAATAAAGGCCCAATATCCAAAATATACAAAGAATTCATGCAACTCAATAACAACAAAACAAACAAAAAATCCAATCAAAAAATGGACATAGGACCTGAACAGACATTCTTTCTAGAGGACATACAAATGGCTAACAAAGATATCAAAAGATGCTCAACATCACTAGCTATAGGGAAATGCAAATCAAAACCACAATGAGATACCTTCTTACACCTTTTAGAATAGCTATACTCAGCAGGAGAAGTAATAACAATGTTGGAGAGGATGCCGAGAAAAAGAAGACCTCATACACTGCTGGTGGGACTGCAAATTGGTACAGCCACTATGGAAAACAGTATGGGGGTTCCTCAAAAAACTAAGAATTAATCTACTATATGATCCAGTATTCCCTCTACTGGGTGTTTACCTCAAAGACTTGAAACCTATATCCAAAAATATATTTGCACACACTGTTTATAGCAGCATTATTCACAATGGCCAGGACACGGAGGCAACTGAAGTGTCCTACAATAGATGATTGGCTTAAAAAGCTATGGTACAGATATTCAATGCAATATCACTCAGCCATAAGAACAGATGAAATATTGCCATTTGTGACAACATGGATGGACCTCAAGATAGTCATGCTAAGCAAAATAAGCCAGACAGAAAAAGTTGAAAATCACATGATATTACTTACATGTGCAATATAAACCTAAAAGCAAAAATGAGCAGGACAAACAAACAGAAACTCAATGGACATGAACTGTAGACTAGTGGTTACCAGAGAGTAGGGGGTGGGAGAGGTCGGGGAAGGTAGATGTTGGTAAAGCAGGTCAAATATGGTGGGAGGAAGAGGGTGAAGTGGGTAAGGGGATGAAATATATGGTAGATGAAGGAAACTATACTTTGGGTGGTAAACACACAATAGAATATACAGATGTCAAATTATAATGTACACTTGATAATTATATAATTGTACTAACCAGTTTTACTCCAATAAACTTAATTAAATAAAACATATGGGATTATATCAAACTAAATGTTTTGCATAGCAAGGAGATGCTTAATAAACAAAAAGAAACAGACTGAATGAAAAAAGATATTTACAAATGATATATCCAATAAGGGATTAATATCCAAAATATATAAGAACTCATATAATTTAACACCATAAAATCCCAAATAATCCAATTAAAAATGAACAGGTACTGAGTAGACATTTCTTCAAAAAGGACATAGAGATGGGCAAAAGATGCATGAAAAGATGTTGAATATCAAATCATCAGGGAAACTCAAACGAAAACCACGGGAGTTCCTACCTGGCCCTAGACTGCATGGGACTAAATTAGTAAAATTATATAAATTATATAAATGTTAAACCACTATGCTGTACACTTGGAAGTAATATCAAATAATACTGAATGTAAACTCTAATTGAAAAATTAAATTAAAAAAAAACCCCAATGAGCTGAAGTAGCTGTTTTCTTCTGTTTCTTAAATTTTCCTTTTAACTCCTTTAATTATTATGTAATATTTGAGTGTTTAATACCCTATTCTGAATAAGAGCTGCAATTTTCTACTTTTGTCTGTCTGTTAGTCATCTTACTTATAATTTTGTATCTTTTGTTTCAGGTAGAATGACCCCTATAGTATTTTTCTAACACAGAACTTGCAGTGAAAAATTTCCTCAGCTCTGGAAAATTTTCATTTCTCCTTCATTTATTGGATAACTGTGCTAGATATATTTATTTGTGGCTGGAGTTTCTCTCTTTCAATAATTGATTCCTATTCCTCCAGCTTATAGAGTTTCTGCTTTATAGTCTGACAATAATCTAATAGGATTTCCTTTGTAGGTTACTGTCTTCTTTTCCCTGGCTGCCTTGAGAATTCTTTCTTTGTCATTATTTTTTGACCATTTTAATATAATGTGCCCAGGATAAGGCATTATGGATTAATATAATTAGGTGTTCTGTTTGTTCCTTGAATTTGAGGATTCAGAATTTTTCATAGGTTTGGGTATTTTGTCGACTATTTATTGAATAGGTTCTCTGTTCCACTTTCCCTTCCTTCTTCTGGTATACCTATTATTCTTATGTTACTCTTTCTGATGATGAGTATATAGTTCTTGAGAGAGTGGTTTTTTTTTTTTTTTTTTGCTCTTTTCATTTCTTTTCACTCTCTTCTTCCATCTGTGCTCTTTCCAGATTTTCATCTTCAATATCATTATTTCTTTTCTCCATCTGGTCAGCTGTTTTCTAAGCTCACTGTTTCATTCTTCATACTTTCATTGAGGTCCTCAACTCCAGAATTTTATTTTGTTGTTTTGCTAAGTTTCAATATCTTTGGTAAAGTATCTTTTATCATTTATTTTATTTCTGAGTTTATATTAAAATTGACTATCTGGATTTTCTTGTACATAGTGAATTTTTTAGAACTGCAATCTTGAATTTTCTGTCATTTAAAAAAGTGAAGAAGAAAACAGTAGCTACTGCAATTCAGAAATGAACTCACAGCATAAGTAGGGATAATTTGTGGCAACAAAAACAAAAAGAGAGGGAATAAAAGTCTGCATTTACAAATGGGAATGGATATAAGATGCATGTAGGAGAAAGGACTACTGTAATATGAAACTTTCTTTTACATTAACTTAAACACCACACAATCTGGAAAACACATGTAACATAAAAAAGAGGGAACAGACCAAAAATATATAACATCACTAAACAAAAATGCAGATAGAAACACAGGAGCAAAGAAACAATGGAGACACTGAGCTACCAGAAAACAGAAGATGGAATGGGTATAAAAATTATCATATATCAATAATTACCCTAGAAATTCTCATATATCAATAATTAATAAATAAACGAAACTCACCAATAATGAGGCACAGAGTAGCAAATTGGATTAAAAGAAATCAGAGGAGAAAGGAAGAAATGGCATAGATGATAGAGCCTCTGTTCCTTCCTCTTGAGACCAAATAAAAGCTGTGACAGAAACAAGGAGCAAACAGCAAAAACAAAACAAAACAAAACAAATAAACAACAAAAAACCCTCCTGGGATCTATATGAACAAGCCCTACAACTAGGGACAGAAATCAAACATAACCCTACAATGGGAGGAGGTAGGATGGGACAAGGACATGAGGCTGCCCGGTCCTGAGTGACCGAGTGAAACAGAGGCCATACAGCAGCGGGCAGCTGTAGACACCTCTTAAAAGAGCCATTTACAGTAACAGACCTGCTCACTCTGAGCACCTGCGCCGGGTTGGCTGCACAGGGGGCACCAGGGACTTACAGAGGGACATTGAGTTGTCAGGTTGAGACACGGAGGCAAGGCTTGCTCTGTATAGAAGTGCTGGCAGTATCCATTATTCCTCTGTTGAGCCCTCCTTCCTCCCAGTGTGTGGATTCAGAACTGCTATAGCGGAGATGTCATCAAACTGGATAACAAAAAGTCACTCCACTCAAAGAATTCTCTGAAACTCTGCCTCTCTCAACTCATGGCTCTACCCAAGCCACATCCAGGTATGTCCTCCGCAAGTCAGACACCCCTTGCTGAGCAGCACCTAGACTCACCCCATTGACAGATGACTGTGAGTTCTGACATGGCCATCTGAGGCAACTATAAGTACAGCATCTGTGGATTGCTTGCTGATTCTTAACAGGTGACCCTGGAGGGGCAAAGCCTTGGGCTAAATTTGGCCTGCAGCTAAATCCCTTACATAGCCACATTAAGAAGACCGGGAAAATTAAGGGCTTTGTTCAGTACATAAAAACAGTCACAGAAAGGCAACCAAAATGAGAAAACAAGGAAGCAGAAACCATATGAAGAACAGAACAATGATCCAGAAATAATGAAGTCAAGCAAACCTAACATATTCAGAATTCAAAACACTGGTTATAAAGATACTCAATGAACTTAGGGGAAGTGTAGATGAATTCAGTAAGAACTTTAATAAAGCTATTAAAAAACATGAAAATGGAAATGGAAATTATAAAAGAGAACAAGTCAGAAATGAAGAACACATTATTTGAGATGAGATGAAAAGTATATTAAATGGAATAAACAGAGTGAATAAAGAAGAGGATCAAATGATTATATAGAGGATGGGAAACCAGACATTAATTCAGAATGTCAAGAAAAAGAAGCCAAGGCTATAATAATAATTTAAGGAGCCTATGGGATACTATTAAATGTAAAACAAAAAAAAAAATCGTGTCATGGGGTACTGAAAGGAAAATAAGATGTTGAAGAGCTGTTTAAAGGAATAATGATGGAAAATTTCCCTAACATGGTAAAAGGAATAGACATACAACCTCAGGAAGCTCAGAGAGTACCAAAAAAGATGAATCCAAAGAGGCCCACACTAAGACACATCATAATTTAAATGCCAAAGGTTAAATATAAAGAGCTAATCTTAAAAGCGGCAAGAGAAAGGTAGTTATCTATAATGGAGCACCCGGAAGACTGGCAGCTGATTTCTCAAAAGAAACTATGCAGGACTGAGGGATTGGTACAAAATATTCTACATGATGAAAACCCAGGATCTGCAATCAAGAATTCTTTATCCAGCAAAGCTATCATTTAGAGTTGAAAGAAAGACAAAAATGAACTGAGAGAATTATAACACCAAGCCAGTATAAGAAATGTTGGAATGACTTCTTTAAGAATAAAAAAACATGTATAAAAACAGGAATAAAGAATAGCAATAGTACATTCTTTCCAATAAGTACCTCAAATGGAAAGAATTAAGTGCTCCAACCAAAAGGTTGGTTGAATGGATAAGAAAACAAGAACCCTACATATGCTGCCTGTGAGAGAGAATTACTTCAGATTAAAAATACACAAAAACTAAAAGGAAGGGGATGGAAAAAGATGTTGCCTTGATGGACCTAGAGGGTATTACATTGAATAAAATGAGTTGGATAGAAAAAGACAAATATCGCATGATTTCACGTACATGTGGAATCTAAAGAACAAAATCAACAAAACAACAAAAGCAGAAATAAACTCATAGATATAGAGAATATATATGTAATAATACAAGAGAAAAAAATTTAGATATTTCATAATAATTAATGGAAAAATACAATCAGGAAAACATAACATTTATCAATATGTATGCTCTCAAACAGGGGACACCAAAAATATACAAAGCAGGATAAAGCACAAATGTGTAGAGATTAAACAATGTGCTACTGAAGAATGACTGGGTCAGAGAAAAATAAGAGAAGAAATTAAGAGACATAGAAACAAATGAGAATGAAAATACAATATAGTAAACTTTTGGATACAGTAAAAGTGGTATAAGAGGAAAGCTCACATCATTACAGGTCTATCTCCAGAAATAAAAATGAGCCCCAAATAAACAACCTTACATTATATTTTTAAAAACTGGGAAAAAAGAACAAATGAAGCCCAAAGTCACCAGAAGGAAGAAAAAAAAAATAGAGAATTAAATGAAACTGAGAAGCAAAGGACAATAGATAAAATTAAGGCAACAATAACTGGTTCTTTGAAAAGATCAATAAAATTGACAAACCTCTGCCTAGACTAAGGGAAAAATAGAAAAGACACAAATAAACAAAATCAGAAATGAAAGAGGAAATGGTATGACAGATACCACAGAAATACAAAGTATCATGCCAGTATACTATAAAATATTATGTGCCGCCAAATTTAATAACCTAGGAGAAAATGGACAAGTTCTTAGAAATATAAAAACCTTCCTCTACTTAACCACAAAAAAAACCCTGAAAATATAAATAGATAAATCAACAATAAGGAAATTGAAACAATCATCAAAAACCTCCCCAAAAGTAAAAGTCCAGGACCAGATGGCATTGCTAGTGAATTCTACCACACATTCATAGATGATTTAATATTCTTCTCAAATTCCTTCATAAATTGAAGAAGAGGCAGTACTTTCTAACTTATTTCATGGGGCCAATATTATCCTCATGCAAACCTGGTAAAGATAACACAACAAAAATTAAACTATAGACCAATATCTCTGATGAATACAGATGCAAAAATCTTAAACAAAGTACTAACAAATCAAATATAATACATTGATATCACAATCAAATGGGGTTCATTCCAGGGCACAAGGATGATTTAACACATGCAAATCAATTAATGTGATATACCACATAAACAAAATAAAGGATAAAAAACATATGATTATATCAATAAAATATAGAAATGCTTTTGACAAGATATAGCATCCATTTATAATTAAAAAACTTAATAAAATGGGTGTAGAAGGAAAGTACCTCAACATAAAAAGGCTATATGTGACAAACTCTTAGATAATATCATACTTCATGGTGAAAAAACTGAAAGCTTTCTTCTAAAATCAAGACAAAGAGAAGCATGACCACTTTTACTACTCTTTCTTATTCAATACAGTATTGAAAGTCCTTTGCTGGAGCAATCAGGCAAGAGACAAAATAAAAAGGCTTCAAAATGGAATGAAGAAGTCAAATTGTCACTTTTTGCAGATGGCATGATTCTCTGTATAGAAAATCCTAAAGACTCCAAAGAAAGCTGTTGGAAACAATAAACACATACAGGAAAGATGAAGGATACAAAATCAATGTGTAAAAGTCCATAGCATTTCTATACACCAAGAAAAAATTTTCAGAAAAAGAAATTTAAAATTTTTATTTTGGCAAGTGCAACAAAAAGGATAAACTTCTTAGGTATAAACCTAACAAAGCATGTGAAGAACCTATACACTGAAAACTGTAAGATATTATTAAAAGAAATTGAAGATACACGAAGAAATTAAAGATATTCCATGTTCGTGGACTGGATTAATCAATGTAGTTAAAATGGTCATATTACCCAAAGCAATATATAGATTTAATATACATTCCCCATCAGAATCACAAGCATATTTAAAATATATATATTAGATTCTTATGGAATCACAACAAACCCAAAATAGCCAAAACAATCCTGAGAAAAATCAATGAGGTCAGAAGTTTGACACTGCCTAGCTTCAAATTATACTGTAAAATGACAATAATCAAAACAGCTTATTGGCAGAAAAACAGACACACAGACCAATGGAACCGAATTGAGAGTCCAGAAATAAACCCCTGTATATATAGGCAAGTAATTTTTTGACAAAGGAGCCAAAAATATACAGTAGGAAAAAAAAAAAAACCTCTTCAATAAATGGTGCTGGGAAAATTGGAAGCCACATGCAAAAGAATGAAACTAGACTACTATCTGGCATTGTACACCAAAATTATCTCAAAATAGATCAAATACCTAAATATAAGACCCAAAACAGTAAACTGCATGAAAAAACAATAGGAGCTAAACTCATAAACCTTGAACTTAGACAGGATTTTTATGAATCTGAAGCAAAAGCAAAATAAAAGAAACAAAAATAAAACTAAAAAGCACAGCAAAAGAAATCAAGATAAAGAGGCAACCAACTGAATAGGAGAAAATCATAAACATCTTCAATAAAAGGTTAATAAACAAAAAATATTTTAAAGGCTCATACAGTTCAAAACAAGAAACAAACAATCCAATTAAATAATTGGCAAAGCATGGGAGGGGTTTAGGGGGATTGGGAAAAAATGAAGAGATGAAGAAGTACAATTAGTAATTACAAAACAGTCACAGGGATGTAAATATAGCATAGGAAATATAGTCGATATTATATTATAATGCTATGTATAGAGCCAGATGGGTGCTAGAGTAATCAGGGGATCACTTCATAAACTGTATAAATGTCTAATCATCTATGGCATACATGAAGCTAATACACACACACACACACATATGTATGTATGTATATATTTTTGATGGAATACAATTTAACTCTGGGTGGTGATACACAATTTAATATACATATGATGTATTAAATAATGGTACACTTGAATCCTATTTGATTTTGTCAACCAATATCACTTCAATAAATTTAATTTAAAAAAAGAAAAAAGAAAAAGAAAGAAAAAGGGTAATTACTAAAAAGAGAATTATTATCTATATTTCCAAACTAGCAGAGAAAATCAGTTTATAGGAAAAGATATTAAAAATTTTATAAAAACCAATGAGACAGAAAGGAAGAAAAAATTTAGAGAGAAAATAATTTTAAAAAACAACAAAAATATTTTTGTAGAACTACTTCCAAACCTAATCAAATCATAAATATGTAAATATATTAAATCTACCTCTATAATATAAATATCATATTAAATCTTTTAATCCAGTTATATGCTGCCTACAATGCATATATCTAAACATACAGTCACAAAATATGGAAAGAATAGAGAAAAGTTTGGTGTGGAAATATGAATAATAAATCGAGTTTATGATGTAGAAGCATTAGCAATATAGAGAAAAACTTTAAAGTTTCATAAAGTATCACCAAAAACATAATATTCCCACCTAAGTTACATCTAATAACATAGCTTCAAATTATGTAATAAAAAATGACAAAAATATAAGAAGAAATCAACACATTTCAACATGTCTCAGAAAGAAATGAAAATAATTATGGCCAGCAAATAAATAACTAAGGTTATGGAAAAGTTCATCTTAAGCCTGATGATAGATGATAGATTGATAGATGATGATGTGATGAGAGAGAGAGAGAGAGAGAGAGATGATAGATGATAGATAATGATAGATGATAGATAGATTAATAGATAGATATTTATATATCATAACATATACATAATGAAGCTTAAGCTACACATGTCATATTTAGTAATATAATGTATAAATTATATTTTATATATAAACTATGTACATGTATATATCCTACATACCAAACATATAGAGACAATATATACTTGATTACACATGAAACATTTATAAAACTGATATAATTTATAAGAAGATTCTATTTTAAAATACAGACTACTTACTAATGTCTTTGAACATAGCAATTGAATTGATGAAGGGAATAGATTGGGAAGAGATTATTGAAAGGAGAGGTATGCATCGAAAATAAATTTATTTCCTTGATTATTTTACTTTAACCAGCCTTGGAGTTGTTTAGTTCAAAGATGTAAGTTACATGGGAGGAAATCTATCATAGCAAAGTAAACAATAAAACATTTATTTTTAAAGAAAAAATCTGTATTTAATTATGCATAGGAATACCACTGGCTAAACTGATCCAAAGCAGAGTTTTCATAGCCAACGTTCAGACTTAGTGCTTTGTTCTCTGAGGTTTCAATTTCAGTGTGAGGAAAATTAAAATTGAGAAAAATGAGGGTCTCCTATCTGAGTTTTAGAGGAATAGTGTTTAATCCACACCTTCAGAGTATCTGACTCTTTTACTAAAGGGTTTAGTTATAAGAATAATAATTTTTAGTTTCAAAATAAAAAGAGTTGTGTCGTATAAAAGACAGTAAAATTCTAACATGGGGAAAATTACTGCATTCTAAGCAGGACTCTGTTACCTGTGTGTAATGGCAAGGTGTTTTTGTTTGTTTGTGGAAAAAAAGATCACATAACAGTTTCAGTTCTGGCCCTGTGTAACTTTGTGAAATTTGGACACCAGCATTTGCTACTAGAATTCCAGAAAGCAAAAACTAAAGATTGAATGGCACTCCTGGATGAGCTGTACAACAGGAGGGCCCTGAGAGTAATTCTCAGCTCAGAACAATAATAAAAATACCAAAAGCATTAATAATTATAACATATTTGATAAGCATTGTGGGCCTTGTGCTCAGAATTTTAAACACATTATAGCATTTAATCTTTGGAATCCTTGAAGATCCTGTTATAGATAGAAACAATGAGGCTCAGGATATGTATGTTAGTCTTCAAACTTGGACACACCGGAAAGTGGAAACGCCAATATTTATGTTTAGGAAGTATGATCTTAAAGGTCTTGGTTTTTGTGTGTTAAGTGTACTTTAATAAAGAGAAGCTCTCTGTTAATAAGATATATCTATCACTGTAGGTAGGAGACTGCTTTGTTTTAGTGTCTAAGCAGAGGCTGGATTGCCTGAGGAATGGTTCCTACATCAGGTGTAGATATAACTGGATGTCTTCTAAGGTGACTTTGAGTTCAGAATAAATGGGAAAATAGCTATTCTCTCATACCGGTGACCATAATAGTGCCTTTGCAAAAAGCACTATTATGCATCGAATATGCTTCACTGATCGAGGCTCAGATAGGAAGAGGTCAGTGGAATAAAACAATTAACAGGATAAATTGAATTATTATTTATTTTATTACTTTTTTATTTTATTTTATTTTTATTAAATTTATTGGAGTGACATTGGTTAATCAAATAAAATAGGTTTCAAGCATTTTTTTCTGTTTTCTTTTTGCATATTTGGTTTTAAAACATTGTGGTCAGATAATATGCTTGGAATGATTTTAGTCTTCTTGAATTTGTTGAGGCTAGTTCTATTTCCCAACATATGATCTATCCTTGAGAATGTTCCTTGTGTACTAGAGAAGACTGTATAGTCTGGGGATGAAAGGTTCTGTTATTGTCAATTATGTCTAATTAGTCTCGTGTGTCATTTAAGGTTGCTATTTCCTTATTGGTTTTCTGTTTGGATGATCTATCTATAGCTGTCAATGGGATATTTAGGTCCCCTACTATAATTGTGTTTGTTAGTTTCTCCTTTAAATCTGTTAGAAGTTGCTTTATATATTTTAATATTTCCTGTTTGGGAACATATATATTGATGTGCTATGTCTTTCTGATGTATGGTCCCCTTTATCATTATGAAATGTCCATCTTGTCTCTCATTATGTTTTTCATCTTGAAGTCTGTTTTATCAGATATGAGTAGGCTATGCCTGCTTTTCCCTGGATGCCATTTGCTTGGATTGTCATTTTCCGCCTATTTTCTTTGCACCTGTAAGGGTCCTCGTAGCTGAGGACCCTTAGATGCTCTGAAGCACAGATCTCTCTGACATGCTCATGTGAAAGTTAGGTGTTGTTTATTGAATTGTAGATGTTCAGCTTGTTGTTATTTTAAGGGAGAGATCCAGGGAGATCCCTAACTCTGCCATGCTTCTGACTCACTAAGGTTTACTTTATTTATTTTCAGCTTAATTGATGTGTAATTGACAAATAGAAATTGTATGTAATCAAGGTGTATGCCTTGTCAAATGATCACCACAATCAAGCTAATTAAAATATCTATCACCGATGGCAGCTATACCACCTGCAGATGCTACCAGGTTAGATGCTGCTGTGGCTATGGGAAATGCTGTTGTCAGCAAAATGCTGCTGCCAGAATAATGCTACTGCGAGGCTGCCAGCCTTGCCTCTGGGCAGGTGCCTGCTAGTAACTGTGCTGCAAGTAAGACATCCCCTGGCTTCCTGCCAGCTCCTTTCTCAACTGTAAGTCACAAACATAACCTGGACCTTATCACTAGCCCAAAGTAATCTCCTATTTCTTTAGTTTCTGTGATCATGCCTGCATTTAATAAATACCAACAAACATAATAAATGTGAAGTTTCCTTTCAGTTACCATTCAAAACATGTCCTCTGGACAATAATCAAGATATTAAAAGTTCCATCCTATTCTTACCACCCACTATCTCTGTATATGTAAAAATAACATCTAAAAAAATTATATTAAATCAGCCTCAAAAAAATATCTATTACCTTACATAGTAATCACTTTCTTTGTTGTGTGTGTGTGGGGGCAACTCTTATTTTATTTTTATTTTATTTTATTTTTTTAATTAATTAATTTTTATGGTGACATTGGTTAATGAAATCCAAAAAGTTTCAGCTATATGCTTTAACAGTAAGGCATATATATATTTACACAGTGTGTTCACCTCTCATAGTTAGATTTCTTTCTGTCACCACATATTTGACTCCCTTTAAGATGTCTACCTCTTCCTATCCCTCACCCCTTACTGTCTGGTAACCGCTAATCTATCGTCTATGTCCATGAGTCTCTGTTTGTTTGTCCTGTTCACGTGTTGCTTTTAGGTTTTTATCCCACATACAAGTGATATCGTGTGGTTTCCGACATTTTTGTCTGGCTTATTTCGCTTAACATGATCATCTCGAGGTCCATCCATGTTGTCACAAATGACAGAATTCCATCTCTTCTTATGGCTGAGTAATATTCCATCGTATATATGTACCACAGCTTCTTTAGCCAATCATCTATCACAGGACACTTCAGTTGCTTCCATGCCCTGGCCACTGTGAATAATGCTGCTATGAACATCGGTGTGCAAATGTATTTTCGGATATAGGGTTTCAAGTCTTTGAGGTAAATTCCCAGTAGAGGGATTGCTGGATCATATGGTAGATCAATTCTTAGTTTTTTGAAGAACCTCCACACTGTTTTCCATAGTGGTTGTACCAATTTGTAGTCCCAAAAGCAGCATATGAGGTTTTTTTTTTTTTTTCCTCCATAATCCTCTCCAACGTTCGTTATTACTTTTCCTGTTGATTATAGCTTTTCTAACAGGTGTGAGATGGTATCTCATTGTGGGTTTGATTTGCATTTCCCCAATAACTAGTGATGTTGAGCTTCTTTTCAAATATTTGTGGGCCATTTATATGTCATGTGAGAATTCTTAAGATCCACCCTCTTAGCAAATTCCAGTGATACGGTACAGTACCATTAACTGTGGTCTCCATTCTTTCCATTAGATCTTCAGAACAAAATCACAAAATTTCAGTGACCTTTATTTTCTGGTCTAATATTTGTTTAATTTCATGTGTATTTGATGTTGATCTGTATTCTCTGTGCTTTCAGTGGGTGGGTCTTGTCATTCTCTTTAAATCTTTTTTTTCCTTACTTATAATTTATCTGCCTGGTAGATTATTTACTCAGGGCAGGGCTCAAAACATTTTACTATGATAATGGCTGTGTTTTTTTCTTATAGTGCTCCTACTTAATTACTAAGAAGCACTGAAAGCCACAGACCTACTCCATGGGGACAAACTTCTTCCACTCCATGGCAAAGAGAACATGCAAACTGGGCAGGCTGGCTCTCGATAGAAGCAGATGTATGGGTTGGGCTGCATATACCCATTCCTCTTCCAGTGTCACTAATCGGATTATATCAGTGGTTTTCAGACTTGAACTTGCTCTAAATAATCTTGGGGTTTGTTAAAAAACATGTTGCAAGAACCCACCCTCAAAGTTCTAATTTAATAGGTCTTGAATGCACATTCTCAATAAAATAAAATTTCTTATCTGTAGTTAAGATTTACCTGAGAAGAATCCAAGTTTTTTGAGCTTATTTATTCCCTAACCAATCAATGCCCTTGTGTTTGGAAAAAAAAAAAAAACTTTAAAAAGTTTGCTCACTAAGTTACTCAGAGAATTAAAGAAGTTATTTATAATTTCTTATTTTTAGACCTTTATGATAGTAGAGCACAAAATACCTTTTCAACAACTCTCAGCTCACATCGATTATACTTAAAAGGATTTTTTTAACTAGCATACATTTAAGTAAAAATGGTATATGGTTCATGCAAGTTCTAAAATATTTCACTTGGCAGAAATGTAGAAATGACAAATACTCAGTCAACAGAATCAGACCCTCTAGTTTTTGAAAAGCTGTTCTTTCTTTTGCTCAGTGAAGTTAAAATTTTTTATTTGAGTTTAGATCCTTTACCTAGTAACTGAGTTTGGAAAGACATTTATTCATTATCCTGCAGTGGTGAATTTAATCAGAAAAATAGACATAAAATATTGAAGTATTAATATGTCTGCATTAATAGAATCTAAAATTAGGAAAGAGTATGTGTTGGTTCTGTGAGGTAGGTAGCCCATTCCACTCTCTAGAAAGGAAAGTAGAGATAGCAGGAAACCTAGAGCAGAAAGGCTCACCAGAGAAAGCCTTCTAAAATCTTAAGATAGGCCATGTTGTCTATAAGTAGGATAGGTGGTCTATGGGAAAGATAGACCCCAGAGGAAGTCTGTGACTCACCAATGTTCCTTTCCCATCCACTCAGCCACAAACTTTCTGCTTCAGGTCAACAAAGCATCTTAGAAGCCAAATGACATAATGATAATAATGGAAAGAGTTAGAAAACCTTGGTGCTGTCCCATTTCCAGCCAAATTTTAAATTCTTATGTAATCTTGGTTAAGTTATTTTCTACTCTCAACTTCAGTTTTATCTTCTGCAAAGAGAGATTTTTGGTCAGATGTCTTCTTAGACCCTGCCTAATTCAGAAATTTAGTAATTCAATGGTGGATTCACCTAGTTTGAAATAGTGTTTTCTCAAAGTAAGTCTTCAAAAGAAAATTGCTTTGATGGAAAAGAAAAAAAATCATAGGTTTGGTTTTTTGTACCATATTGTTGTTTTTCTTACCACATGATTAGTCTTTATGATTTAGTAACATTAAAATGTGTTTCCCTTATTTAGGATCCACCAAAATCAGAGTAGAGAATATAGTCCAGATCTGAGCTGAATGGTCAGGGAAAATTGACTGAAGTTGAACTTACTTTGTCAAAAAAAAAAAACCAAAAACAAAACTTTGAGTTGAACAGCCTATCCCCATTCAATAAATGGAGATTCCAGAAGATTCCATGATCTTGTTCAGGATTGTTAAATCTAGAGGAGACCAATGCTATTTTATGTTACCTATATATATTTTCCTCCAATTAAGATAAATTAAAATGAACACTAAGTTATCCTTGCATTAGAAATAAAGTATTACCCTCTGGTTGACTTGAGGTCTTATATTTTTCATGTAAATTACTGATTTGATATTAAGTCCCATTTCTGGATCCCTGTGAACTCTTCTGTCCTAGATCCACCCATACTAGCAGGCCTTTTGTTCTGTAACTTAGAATAAAGGAATGAAGGGGTGACCACATCACTGACTGGCATTATTAAAATAAGCCTCAATGTTGTACACATATACAATGGAATACTACTCAAGTATAAGAAAGGATGAAATACTGCTATTTGTTGACACATGATGGATTTTGGGAGTATCATGCTAAGGGAAATGTCAGATGGAAAAGGATAAGAACCATATAATTTCACTCATATGTGGATATAAAACAGAGCAGAAACAAAACAAATAAACTCATAGAGAACAGTATGGTGGTTACCAGTGGGAAAGGAGAGTGGGGAGAATAAAGACGGTAAAGTTGGTCAAATATATGGTGACAGAAAAAGACTAGACTTTGGGCTGTGAGCACACAATGCAATATTTAAACGATGTATTATAGAATTGTACAGTTGAAACTTATCTAATTTTATTAACAAATGTCACTCTAATAAATAAATTTTTAAATCAATTATTTCAACATCATTAGGCAAGAACAGGGAAACTGAAACTAACTTACCTTATCTGTTAAAAATGCTACCCAGAATAATTATTTAAAAATGATTTTTCTTTTTGTATTTTCAGTAGAGCTGTGACCATTGGGTCCTGAGACAAAGAATCTCCTAGGGGAATCCTACAGTTTCATGCTGAATCTGAAGAGAACTTTTAGAGAACTACCAACTGGCTTCCCAGGATATTAAGAATCCAAAGTCTAAAGCTTAGGAAAATGTTAGAATAAACTTCTGTAAAGCTTACTTTTGTTTTTCTGTCAATCCATGCACTCCTTCTCTCTCACTTTTTAAAACCTCCCACCATGACAAATATACATAAAAATGGAAAAATTTCTTTTTGGATATTAGTCAATATGGTGGTGATGGTGGTGGTGGTGGTAGTGGGTGTGGTGTGTGTGTGTGTGTGTGTGTGTGTGTGTGTGTGAGAGAGAGAGAGAGAGAGAGAGAGAAGAGAAGAGAGAGAGACAGAGAGAGAGAGAGAGAGAGAGAGAGAGAGAGAGAGAGAGAGAGAGACTACTTACTCTTTAAAACAAAATGGTAAGCTCTTTGAAACAGAAGTTGTGGCTCACTTTTATATATCCTCTTTGTTCCAAGAACTAGTTTTGCATTTAAGAATTTCTATCAATGACATTGCCTGGTTGAATAACTAATGATTTTTAATTTTAAGGTGCAAGATATATTTTTACTCACCTTTATCAACACAACCAGCACCTTCATCTCTAACCTCCTAATTTCCCATTAGATAGTAATTCTCAGCTCTAGCTTTAAACATTCTTTTATTATAGAATTGCCCGGAACACTGAACTTCATATTCTTATGAACCTTTTTCAATGACTTACCATCCACACTTAAACATTTACCCAAGAAGTTTTTTTTTTAATTTTTCTTTTGATAACTCAATTTACTACTTTTTCAATGCTTTCCCAAGAATCCTGTCTTGAACATAATCCCCCAGTTAGCTTTGGTTCTTCCACATTTTTTTTCATAA
Organism: Eonycteris spelaea; assembly: GCA_003508835.1. Taxonomy (NCBI): domain Eukaryota; kingdom Metazoa; phylum Chordata; class Mammalia; order Chiroptera; family Pteropodidae; genus Eonycteris; species Eonycteris spelaea. The sequence continues at coordinate 19,792 of PUFA01002796.1, forward strand.
TTCTATCTCTCTAAGTTCCAAGTCTAAATATTTACACTTGAACCTTATTTTTTTTAATTTATGTGTTTTTAATCCATATTAGATGACCATGAATTCAGAGCCCTCCTTTTACAAATTTCTCAATTTGTCTCAATCCAAGACTCAGTTTATTTTAAGTTGTATATGTAGTGTGCATGGCAAATTATGTGTTTGATTATTTGATTAACCAAATAAATTCTAATGTTGCCAAATGAATGGCTATGACTCTACAGATCCTCAAGATCCCTTCATTATAGCCCTGATACTCCGGATAATCCTCCTGACAGCCTCTTTCAATTCCTTGATACAAAGAATATATATATAAAAAAAATATATTGAGAAAACAGGTAAGAAAAGCAGACACCAATGCAATAACTTTGTCTATGCTCTCAGGGTGACTCTCAAATGGCTCTATATAGACAATGAAGGCAGAGCCAAAGAATAGTTTCATTACAGTTATATGGAGAAACAGGTATAGAAAGGTTTGGCTTGCAGCTGAGGGCATCTTTGTCATAGCATTCAGAATACCCCCATAGATTCCTCAAATAAGCACACGATTGTATGTGTTGATTGTGTAAATCACTACCATATGGACTTGAGCATGCTAGCCTGTGTCTATATATGCCTATTTCTTTAGTGGTGCCAAGTACCAAATATAATGGGCCACCACTTTCAAATCAAAGGGGAAAGAAGCTATGAGAATGGCTGGCACAAATGTAGCTGTGAAGCCAGCCATTTAAGTGATCTCTGTTAGACATAACTGTGCTTTTCTGTAAAGGACGGCAATATAGCAGTCTTGTGCCATGACACCCAACAAATAGCACTTATTTAGCCTAAGAAAAGGAAGACATACAGATAGAAAAGCATACAGCTGATGGGATGGGTGAACATCCATGGAGCAAGGTATGAAGCAGTGTGGGCACTGTGGTGTTGATATATCAGAATTCCAAGAAGGAGGACACTGATAAAGATGTACATGACATGGAAAGTCTAGAATCTGCCTGAACCAAAATGATAATTAAGAAATTTCCTGCTAGTGTGAGGAAATAGATGCATAGAGGTTCCAAAGAATGCAAAAGTTTGTAGGGTTTTAGTGAAAATGAAATCAGCAAAGATAATTCTGATTTTCATGTGGGATTGACATGATCCATGATTTCTGAGAATGAGGGACAAAGACAGATGAACTACTTTAGGTTTCTTCTTCTTGAGAAATTTCCCTAAAGCCTAAAATTATGTATAAGCCTAAAAATAATATGCATTATCAAACTGCCTTCCCTCACATTTCAAAAGAGGTACTGAAGACCAGAAGGCAGAAGTAATTTGCATAATATCAGTCTGTTGCTGGCAGTTGGAGTATATGTCAGCTTTACAGCCTGGTACTTTTATTGTATAGAATGTGACATCAGGTTCTAGAATTTTCTCCCACACAGCACACCAGAAACCACATATCCTTACAATCCAAATGAAATATTCCATGATTCCGTAAAAACATCCTTCTGTATCATACCCCTTGTATCCAACAATCAGTTGTACTAAAACTGTGGAATAAGGAAACAAATATTTTCTAAAATTTTACTGCTAAGTTCCTTCAGGGAGCTTCTCTGTAATTCAAGAATGTTCTCAGTAAGGTCCGAAGAAGGAAGAGATGAGAGAAGAAAGAAATGTGAATACTCTTGGAAGAGTTCCTCAGAGTTCAGAGCAGTAGGGCCAGAGGAGGAATCAATGCATAGACATGGTGCATGTTCAGAAAGAATTTCCAAAGGAAATTATGTATTAGAAACCTCTAAGTGTGTGTGTGTGTGTGTGTGTGTGTGTGTGTGTGTGTGTGCGCGCGCTCACGCCCACCCCCACGCGCGCACACAGGCACACACGCATTGATAAAGTCAGGATCCTGCAGTGTCAATCTAGAAGGACTTTAGCATAAGAAAAACACATTCTTTGAAAATTGGCTTTTTAAACTTGCTTTGCGACTAGGTTAAAATGAACATCGAGCCTGGTCATTTCTCCCATTTCTTCAACTTTTTCTTCTCTTAAATGAAGATGTTTAAATAATTGCTTTATAAAGCCCGTTGACCTCTCTGGTACTCTGTAGTTTTCTAAAGCCACTTAAAAATGTTTCAGGGACAAGGATGGAGATAGGTGATCTATATCGATGTACCAAGAGTTTTCACACCACACATCTAACATATAACACCTATAAAAGGTCAAAGCCCTCTCTTAGTCTTTTTCTTCAGCTAATCTTATCTCTACTGCAACACCCCTGCTACTACTTGACTGTTTTGTTCACATTCAGACTTGTAGCTTCTTGTTCAGTGTCACTTCTACTTCTAATACACTTCCCTTCTTATATTTCATGTTCCTGTAAATGTTGGTCTGCTTGCTGTATGTTCTCTGAGGTTGCTGGGTGTGATTAGCTCTCAGTAGGTATTCCTCTGAGAAAAGATGTTGGCACAAGAAAATGAAGGCAATCAGCTTTATTTCTCAAATGATTTTGATCAACTCTGCAAACTTGATTATTGGGCTCTGGAATCCAATCTCAGGGACATTGGCTTTTTTGGTTCACTAGAACTTTCTGCAAGTTCCACATAGCTTTGTATGGGAAGAGAAAACCCATGATGCATAATCTTATGTACACATGGAGAGTAACACCTTGAGCACCCATAAGTGAGTGTCATGTTTAAAATTTTACCTTACAAGGAGATTTCTCATCCACCTTCTCTTTCTGATAACCACAAACCTCATTACCATATGAGAACTCACCATGAGTACCATTATCACTTCTGTGCGGATCATCTCCATTACTCTTACCATTGCCTCTACTTCCATTATGTCCTCTATCTCTCATTCATTGGCTTAATAACTTTAATCAACTCCTAAAGCACTGTTCTAAGAGCACTGTTCTAAAACCTGCATTACCAGTATTGCTATTATTTCTTATACCACTACCACTATTATCACATGAGGACTTCCTCATGAAGCTTACCTATCATTTTATGATCACTTTTATTTAAATACATATTATCAATAT
>PUFA01002797.1:0-22822 GCA_003508835.1 Eonycteris spelaea
CATAATCCATACCTGCTATTGTTGTGTTCATCAAAAACACTTCTGTAAGGTATCTAACTTGATGCAAATCAAATTTATTGGAGATATAACTCACTTCTACACAAACTATCCATTCAATTTATTCACTAATCCTTTTTATGAAGTGAATAAAATACAGTGAAACAGTGAAATCTCATTATGCAGAATTGATGTCATCATGTGTGATAATGACCTGTCATTTTGTTTCCATACAATGTGTGTTTGCCACTGAGTCACTCTGTGTGTCCTCTCTCAAACAGGCAGCAGACGGGGGGACAGTTCCTTACGTGGGAAAGGCATGGGGGCCACAGGCTCTGTCTACAGCGCTGGGCAGGAGTTTGCAACAAGGGGCATGGGCATCGGGATTCCCCAAGGTTGACTCTGAGTTCTCACTTGCCACCATCCCTTGGGCATGTGCTGACAGGATTTGGGTGTTTCTGTAGTTTGCTGTGATACAGTCTCTTTGATTTTTAACTCTTTGGGACAGAGGTTGAGGGGTGATCCCAGCACTGACAGATTCTTCTTCGTGGCCTCACACCTCTTACAATCGGTGTGCTGACCTGCAGCATGTGGACCTTATATGTGCCTTTCACACCGATGACTATGTTAAAATCTGCTGTTAAAGGCACCGACAGCTGCCTTGGTCTATGAGACCAGTGAGAACATCTACCCTTGATAGGCAACGTTCGGGAGCTGTGTAGACCCTAGCGCTTTCCAGCCGTGTCCACATTTACTGGAAATCCTCACTTTAGGACTAAAGCGAGACCATGTGGCTGAGTGTGAATGCCAGTCAGTGGTCCAGGGCACCAACATAGGATGCACGCCTGGATTCACATGTGTCTCCTCCACGTAGCAGATCAAGAGCTTGGGCCACCATCTCAGCTCTGCCTCCATATGAGGAGATGAAATATTAAACATAGCTCCAGATACAGCCGCAGAGGGAAAAATGAATTATGTAAAGTAGTCTGTGAAGATGAGAAACTTTTTAGAAAGTGAACTGGGGGAAGATGTTGAGTAACTCGGTAAAAGTCCTGAGAAAACACACCATGCACAAATACTTGCATTCATAATCACAGCACACACACTCACCAAAAACACCCTCAAACTTCAAACACACAAATCCCAGCACCTAAAAGTTGTCACAGATGCTGCCACAGTAGAACTGGCCAGAATTCTTTCCTGTACCACAGTCCCTTCCACTATACCCCAACTTTCATTCCGGGCAGGAACACAGATTGGGGGACTTCCAAACCAAACGGGCAGGAAAGCCCCACTGTGGTCAGCACCCAGATTTAGCCTCAGCAACAGACTGATTCCTGAATACATACCTTTTTCATCTTCTGCAACCTGAAATTAGGGAGAGAAAAAAAAAAAACTCTGTTAGGAGAACATCATCCTGGACGCTCTGCACAGGGCTTCTGTTCTCTTGATGTGTTAGGTCACCAGATTGGAAACCTGAGTTAATGACCCCAAGAGAAAACATACAGAACACCTGTGGGAAAGTTTGATTCTTCATAGAAGGTCTCTGAGTGTACTTGGATTGGCAAATGCAAAATTCTTCTTCAAGGAGGAAAAGTCTATGCAGAGGAAAATGCTCCCTACTCTACAGTTTATGGCTAATGCTGCCCTTTGAATGCCCTCTTGAAGCGGCAAAAATTACATATAAAACTCACACTTGACAATCTCCCACCAACTAAATTATCTACCATCTGGAGTGTTCATGTGCACATCATCATGATTTAATTGTACTAAAACAAAATAAATCAACATTTCCATCTCAAAGGAAGAAGGAGAGCTTACATGTGGAATAGATGGGTCCTTCTCAGAGGCCTTGTCTCCAGAAGGCTCCTCCACCACGACATCGGGGGCAGCTAGGGAAACACAGAGCAAGTGTCAGTCATTGCTGATTCTGCCCAGGACGTACTCGGGAGCTTTGCCTGGTCTGCACTTCAGATGGAAAGTGTGGAGTGGATGATTGCTAACTACAAATGTGAGATGTTCAGCAAGGCTGTCTTCCTGGGTAGATGAAGAAGGCACAAAAATGGAACAGGAAAAAAGGAAAAAGACAGCCCTTGGTTTTCTAGCTAAGGGTAAAGTAATCCATGTAAAATGGTCAATTTGACAAACAGTAAACACTAAAATGCATGCTATGATTCAAAGACAGAGTTATATGACTTTTCTATGGTTTTGAGATTTAGCTAAGTTGCCACCGTCTTTTTTGCTTCCTCCCAAATCAATTCTTCCTGCAGAATTCACAGACACTACTTTGGGATTTACTAGCTCTTCTGTAAGATTTTGTTGTTGATGAAAAGCAAACCGATTGGGGACCGAAATGAAGTCTAGGAAAAGTATCTCATTAGATTTACTCACTACTCATTTTTCATAAACAAAATCAAATTTGGAAGATCTTAAAATACTAAATCCCATGATTTAAAACAGTCACTAAGAACCTGTGATATTTTCCTCCCAGTTTTTCTTTTCAATAGACGTGCATGCCCTTAGAGTCAGTGGCTGTCCATACTCACGCCCCCATGGACAGTGGGACAGTTCCTCCCACCAGGGAGGCAGGAGGAAGCACTGCCGCTCTTTACCCAGGTAGAGTAAGATTTGCAGTAAGGTTGAGGGGGGCCTGGGTCTCACCAGTACAAATTTGAGTGCTGACTTGACACTGACCTTGTGTTGGTGCTTGCAGGCTTTGTGAGCTTTTGAGGTTTATTGATGTTATCTCCTTCTTAACTGCCCTGAAACAGGGGCTGAGGAGCAAATGCAGCACTGATAGACGATGATCAACATTGTCCTCACGACTTTCAACCTCTCAGCTGACCAGGAGCCTGTGGGCCCTCCATGTGCCTTTCACACAATGACTCCATGTGCCACGGGCCAGCTGTTACGTGCAACTTTGGCTACCCTGGGCTATGTGACACTGAGGACATCTTCTCAAGATGGGCTGTGTGTGGGAGCTGTGTAGGCTCTAGTACTTCCAAGCATGGCCACAGAAACTGGCATTTTGTTGCTAGGTCACTGATAATCTTGTGCCTCCATGGTGAGGGCAAGTCAGTAGTATGAACACAGGACCCATGACTATGTTTAGATTTTGGTTCATTCATCTCTGCACCACCTCCACATGAAGAGAGGAAATATTAAGCAACCTCTGCATACAGCTGGGGCTTAGCAAGAGGCATTATGGAAACTGAGCAGTGGTGGGGACCTTCTTTTGAAAAGTAGACATATGTATTTGTTGTGTGATTAGAAAATTCTCCTGAGGACACACAGGCACTCATACACACATGAACATTCACGATTACACCAAAGGCAATTTTATAAACACCACCCCAAAACTCAAACACATAAATCGCACCACCCACATATCATGGCTTCCAAGGACTCCAAACTTTCCAAAGTTATTTCTGAGACTATCTACTGTTTTCACTACATGCCTAACTCTCATCCCCACAATGATCGTGAAATCAGTGGGGCTACCAGAGCAAACCGGCAAGAAAGCCCCGCCTTCTTCAGCACCCAGCTTTAACCTCAGCAAGTGAGTGATTACACAATACGTACATTTTTCATCTGGTTTGTTGTCCACCTGCCAGAAGAGAAAGGAAAACACTGTGAAGGTCGTATCCCCCTGGACACTATTCACCTAGGCTTTCTGTTCTCTGGACTTTAGGACACCAGCTGAGAAACAGTGTCTCAGTCAACGACCACAAGAGAAAATGTACAGAACACTTGTGGGAAAGCTTTGAGCTTTTCATGGAAGCTGTCTCAAGTCCCTTTGAATTGGCAATTAAAAAATTCTTTCTTTGTGGAAGAAATTGCGATGTTAAGACACTTCCTGCAACACTCCAGTCTGAAAGTAATGCCGCCCTTTTGGAAGTCCTCTTGAATCATTAATCAGGTGGTCAAAGACTCTCACTCAACATTCTCCCAAATAGGAGATTGTCTCTATCATCTAGCAGGTACGTACTCACATTTTTAGATGACAATTTTATTGAAGAAAGAAAGAAAGAAAGAAAGAAAGAAAGAAAGAAAGAAAGAAAGAAAGAAAGAAAGAAAGAAAGAAAGAAGAAAGAAACATTTCCATTGCCGAGGGTGGAAGGACTTCTTACCTTGGTAGTAGATGGGACTTCCTCATCAAGATCATCTCTTCGTAACTCCTCCACCACAGTGTCAGAAACCACTTCAACGCTGGTGTCTGAAAGCTCCTGCAGTACAGTGTCAGATGAAACTAGAGGGACACAGGGTCACTGTCAGATATTGGTGCTGCTGCTCAGGACTGTCTCTGAGAGGTCTGCTTTAGGTTGATATGGGGCTAGAGAATGTGGATGTGGGTGTGAACAGTATGGACTGAGCGACTGAGCCAAAGAAAGAAGCAGACAAGAAAGAAAAACAGAGCCTTTGATGGTCTAGCTCAAGGGAATCTAATCCATCAAATGGCATCTAAAATGCATGCTGTGTTTCAATGAAAGAGTTCTGATTCCTCCTGCCCTTCTTAAAGCCTGGCTAAATTCCCACTGCTTCTAATGTTACATGAACATTTCAGCATCCATGCATTCAGGCCGCTAGTGTCTTTAGCATGTATTAATATTGGATATTTTACTTTTATTTGTGATGCACTTTATATCATATTTCTGCTGTTTTAATAATTGTGTGACTATATCAGTCAGTAGCATTGATTATTTTCACAGTTTCGTGGACCCATCCCTGCTGTCTAGACCCAAAACATTTCCAGGAGTAAATCACTCTGCCTTGACCCTCTTTCTATCCCTTGTGATCTCTCCTTTTCTGTTTCTAGGAATTGGGCTTTTTCAGAAACCTCATATCATTGGAAACATAAATTATTGTTTTTCTGTGTAGGTCGGATGTCAATAAGCCCAAATTTTGCAGTGTCAATCTATATGTACCCTATTTAAAATCTAACACACTTTTTTGACTGAATACTTGACTGACACACCACATTTGATCCATTCACACTTGATGAAATTAGGGGTTCTTGCCACCATCTGACTATTGTGAATAATGCTGTTATGAACATTGGTGTATGTATGAGACATTACTTGTGATATGTGATAAAATGATCCTGTCAAAACTCACAGAATGTCAGAGCACAGGAGTAGGTTTTAATAGACTGTATGGACTTTTAATTAATAAAAATGTATTGATATCTTTTCACTCATTTTATCAAATGTATCTCATAAATGTAAGATATCCCTAATAGGGGAAACGTGAGGTACAATATAGGACCTTTGTGTATTATCTACTCTATTTTGTGTTATTTTAACCTGTTCTAAAGAACATCTATCAGGGAGGGAGATGTTCAGATAATGTTGCAAAATCAGCTAACGTGTGAACATGAGCTAGAGACCTCGTTTGCTATTGAACACGAACCAGTTTTGAATTGTCAGTGCATGCTGACTCCATGGTGACGGTACCACTGATGTCCTGAATACATGTGTGTCTGTGCCCATGAAATAAAAGACAAATATGACTTAGCCATTTTGCAAGAGTGACTCAAATATGGGACACTGAAGAATTTTTCTAGAAGTAAGTTAGTGAGCATTATTTCCAAAGTACCTTCATCTCGCTTGTGCATCAAGTGTGCCATGTCTTGCTGTGGGACATGGATTATTTGAGCCCACTTCACGCTGTCCCTCCGATGAAGATAAGGACGATACTTTGTTCTTGCTTTCTCTTTCATACAGTGGCCTGGGAAATGCATGGCAATACATAGAACTGTAGACATCTTGCTGGCAGGTAGCCACAGGGAAATTAGGAATAATTTCTCCACAGCTACCCAGATGACCCTCCTGAAGTCAAGTTAGACTGAGGGAGATTGTGCACTTTGGTGTGCACATAAAACGTCCACCAGATAGATTTTGTGGGCAAATACCTTAATTTACTTGAGACATTATAGAAACACAGCAAAGCACACTGACTGAATCTGGTCTCCCAGATTCCAAACTCATTTAGAAGCTGCTTGCTGTGATATTATCACCCTAATTCTTAACTTCTTTGGGACAGATGTTTACTGTGCTACATGGAGCCTCACCCTTGTAGAATCTTAGAGCTATCCAGAAGCTTGTGTCCCCTACATGTGCCTTTCACACCAATGACTACACCAAAGTCAGCTGTTAGATCATACTATGGCTGTCCTAGGCTGCAGACCACTGGGGCCACCCAATCATGATGGACTGTGTGTGGGAGCCGGTTGGCACTTCCAGGCAGGGCCACTGGTTTTGAAACTTCCTTGTTCTGTGACTAATGACCCTGTGGCAGAGTGGTGAGTACAGAACAGTGGTCAAGAGCGTCAACATAGAGACCCACACCTGAATCACATTATGCCTCTTTCACGGAAGAAGTCAAAAGTTTGGGCCATTCCTCACTGCATGACTTCCATCTGAGGAGATGGATTATTAACAAACCTCCAGATACAGTCGTGATGCAGAAAGGAGGAGTTAATAATGTAAAGTGTATGGTAGTGATGAGGTTTCTTTAGAAGGTGAAAGCATGTCTTCTGTTGTTTGATTGGGTCAATCTTCTGAGAAAACACAATCTCACACAGACTCACATTCACAATCACACCACACAGACACATAAAAACCCCAAATATCTAAAACATACAAACTTCACCACCTACATGTTATCCTCGCTTCTGAGGACTGGACAACCGGCCAGAGAACTTTCCTGTGTGACCACTTCCTTTCATTACACCCCTAACCCTCATCCCCGGGGCAGGATTGCAGAATCAGGGGGGCTTCCAGACCCAATTGGCCGGAAAGCCCCACCTTCTTAAGCACCTAGCTTTATCATCAGCAAGGGAGTGATTAAACAATACGTACCTTTTTCACTGGGTCCGTCGTATGTCTGTCATGAGAGAAAGGAAAACTCTGTGAGGATCATATTCCCCTGGATACTATTCACCCAGACCTTGTATTCTCTTGATGACTTAGGACACCAGCTGGGAAACAGTGCCTGAGTCAACGACCACAAGAGAAAATGTCATGGAAGCTGTCTCAAGCCCCTTTGATTTGGCAATTACAAAATTCTTTTTTCTCAGAGAAAGTGATCTATAGAGGACACTGCTTATGACCCTACAGCCTGTACATAGTTATGTCCTTTTTGAATGCCCTCTTGAATCAGCTTTCCTGTGGTCGTAAACTCTTATTTGACATTTGCCCACCGAGTACCTTGTCTCTATTATCTAGCAGGTACATGCTCACATTTTGAGATTGTAATTTTATTGAAAAAGAAGTAAAGCAACATTTCCATTTCTGAGGGTGGAAGGCCTTCTTACCTTGGTAGTAGATGGGACCTCCACAGTGGACCACCATCTAGGAAGCTGCTGCACCGCGGTGGCTGTGGGAGCTAGGGGTACACAGAGTCACTGTCAGTTATTGCTGATGCTGCTCAGGACTGTCTCAGAGAGCTCTGCTCAATGTTGTTGTGGGGCTAGAGAATGTGGAAGTGGGTGTTGAACAGTATTGACTGAGCATCTTCTGGGACATTTTCGTTGGTAGATTAAAAAAAGCCAAATAAAGAAGCAGGCAAGAAAGAGAGAGCCTTTGACAATCTAGCTCAAAGGAATCTAATCCATCAAATAGCATCTAAAATGCATGCTGTGTTTCAATGACAGGATTCTGATTCCTCCTGCCCTTCTTAAAACCTGGCCAAATTCCCTCTTCTTCTAATGTACAAGACCATTTCAGCATCCATGCATTCATACATGACTCTAGTGTCTTCATGTATAAAATTGGACATTTTACTTTTATTGTGATGGACTTTACATCATATTTGCTGCTTTCAATCATCTGTGACTATATCGGTCAGTAGCATTGATTACATTCACATTGCTGTGGACTCATCACTGCTGTCTAGATCCAAAACTTTTCTAGGAATAAATCACTCTGCCTTCATTCTCCTTCCAGCCCTTGCAATTTCTATTTTTCTGATTCTAGATATAAAATTCTGGAATTGGGCTTTTTCAGAAACCTCATATGTGTGGAATCATAAATTACTGTCCTTCTGTGCAGGCCTGATATCATTAAGCTAAACATTTTTCCAAGGTATGTCCATGTTGTACCCTATTTCAAAATCTGAGTACTTTTATGGCAGAAAGTATCCCACGAGGTGTATACATTATATGTGATTCACTCATCCTTTGATGGTCTTCAGGGTTCTTTCCATCTGGCTATTGTGAATAATGTCATTATGAACATTGGTGTATGATACACTACCGGTAATATAAGAAGTTATGATTCTGTGACATTCACAGAATGTCACAGCACAAAGTGTGAATTTTAATGGAATTTATGGACTTTTAATTAATAAAAATGAACTGATATTTTTTTCACTCATTGTAACAATATATCCCATAAATATAAGATGTTTCGAATAGGAGAAACTGGTGGGGTAGGATGTGGGTATACTCTGTATTATCTCATCTACTTTCATGTGAATATAAACCTGTTATAAGTAATGTCTATTGATTTTGACAAATCTGACACATAGTATCAGGAAGATGGATTCAGATAATGTTGCAGAAACAGCTAATGTGTGAACATATACTAGAGACTTGTTTACTATTAAACATGAACCACATCATGAGTTGTCAGAGCATCCTGACCTCCATGATGGCAGCACCACAGATGGACTGAACACACGTGTATCTACAGCCACGAACTAAAAGAAATTCATGGCTTAGCGTTTCTACAAATTGAATATGAGACACTGAAGACATTTTCTTGAAGTATCTTAGCTAGCATTATTTTCACAGTACCTTTAGCTGGATCATACGTATGGGTGGTGACATCTTTTGAGAAGCGGACTCTTCGGCTGCCCTCCCTCGTTGATTTGAGAAAATCCTCCTCCTCATCACAACACCCTGAGAAATACGTGACAATACAGAGTACTGTAGACATGTTGCTGGCAGACCACCACAGGGAAATTAGCAATAATTTATTCACAGCTGCCCAGAAGACCCTCCTGAAGCCAAGGTAGACTTTAGGAAGATTGTGCAGTTTGGTGTGAATGTAAAACCCCAAAGAGACAGATCTAGAGGGCTAATACCTTAATTTAATTGAGACATTATAGAAATGCAGAAAAGCACAGTGACCGTTTCCGTTCACCTACCTTCTAATGGTTTTAGAAGCTTCATCTCCCAGGGAAACTCTTGCAGGCACCTTGGGTCCTCAGTGCCCTCTTTGGTAATGAGCAAATGTTACCATGGCCTAATTGTTACTATTACATAATGAGGCTAAAGGTGATTGAATACAGGTAAAGCTTCAGAAAAATAAGTGACCAATGCCAAGTCATTGCTCCGTAAGTGTCCAATCATTGTGTGACTGCAAGTACAAGCTAGATGTTTGGTAGTGGTTACATCCAGAGAGAGGACTTGGATGACTCCACAGCCTCAGAAGGTGGAAGGTTGCTTTTTGTTGTTGCCATAGTGGTGATGCTTTCTGTTTCATGGGGAGTATCTGCTGTCATCTCCCGGAGTGCCCACAACAACCCTGCAGCCGGAGAGGCAAAGCAGGAGCTGAGACCCATACTTTACAGTGAAGATCACAGAAATTTAGAGAGATTAAGCAACTTGCCCAGAGTCACAAGTGTGACCAGTGATGGTTTTGGGATAAGAACATGTTTGGCGTCCTGAGGACAAAGGCCCAGAATCCCTCTGAAACGTGACTCCATTCCCTGCATGCCTGAAGCAAGCTCTCCCCGCACTGTCTCGCTGAAATGCTACTGCCCCAGGTTTCTCTGGGAGAGAGGTGATGCCCTGGAAAAGGATGCTGAGCTACCACAGTCCAAATGTGTCACACAGTTTCTGGCTCCTACCTTTCTGTCTCTGCTCATAAGACACTTCCCTCTGATCACAGCCCCTCAGAGGACTAGGGACATCCCAACCTGTGGCCGCCCTCCCGCAGCGTAAGCCCACAGTCAGCTGTCTCACTCCGAGACTTCCCCATGCCAGGGGACTCCCCTGGGTCACCAGTGGTCTGAACGACTCTCAAGCCAACTCAGAGCTTTCTGGACCAACTGTCTGCCACACAACAACATTCTAAATCTTAGCTTTCCTTCCTTGAGCAATCCTGGATATGGACTTGATGCCAATGACCTGAGGATGTGGTGCTTTCGGTATTCAATGATTTAAGTCTGAAAGCTCCACTGTTTGCTGACTATTGCTTGGAGCAACAGTCTGAGCAGTTTGAGCTAAGAGCCAGCTGAAAGCGGACTCTGGATGTTCCGGCACTGAGTGTGCACCTTCCCTGCCCAAGACCGTCTTCAACAAATTCAGAGTCTACTACTACTTCCTTCAACAGTGGTAGTGGACAGAGCCCCATGCCCTCTGAGAGGAGTCTCTCCTTAGACAGCCTGTGACCCCATGCAAGGACCGTCGAGGAGAACCACCAAACTCTCTTAATCTGTCACCCAGTGTTCATTCCACCTACCTGAAGGCTCTGTCCCATCTCACAGCTCTCCCAGGCAGCACCCAGATTCCCAGGGATCCTGTCCACATCCACCCATGGACATGCCCCATGAAATCCCAGCATCTCCTTTCTAAAATCTCCGCATTTATACTGCTGATGTTTGGCTCATATTGTCACATTCACATTCTGAGATTCCCCTTTCCTGTCATGTCTACTGCTGGGGTGGGATCTCAACTACTGTGATCCATGGAACAATTCTCCCCACCTGAAGTAGTGCGGGGGATTCCCTCTGGATCTGATCTCTGCAAGAGTGGGGACAAAGTTTTCACTAGGGAGTCTTACATTGTTCTAAATTTAGGAAAATCATTAAGGCAGTCCACTTGAGAGAAGAATCAGAAATATCAATTAAATTATACTACAAACCTATAAAGACACTTACAACCCTGGAGTCAAAATGAGAGTGGTGGCAATGTTTTATAAGCTGAGGAACATATTTTCAGTCAAGATTAACCGGCCCCTTTGAAGGAGCAGCATTCAGAATGTCAATATGAACATACCTCCACAACAAAAGTTTCCCATCTCACGGTCTCGAGCAGTGAGTCTCTCAGTACTTCGCCTCCTCCCTCTCAACTCACAGAGTGACAGTTGCAACGGAAGGCAAGAAGCGCATCATCACATTACCATGGTGATGGGCCATCACAGAACTTTCAGAATGAACGCACGCTGCATTCTGGGTCCAACTGCTGCTTTCGAGACGTGTGTGTTTACATGGGCAAGAGTGGCAGTTAAGAGAAATTAAAATGGAAAATGTGTTTTCTTTCCAAAAATGAACACCAGGCTCCCAAATTTTATTCTCTTTCTGAAAAATATGATATGTAAGAGAAAAAGACTTGATAGTGAGAATTTCAGGGTGAAATGTCAAATCTAACCGCTTGACCATATGAAGTTTCCATTCTTGATTACAGTATGATCCCCACCCATTTCCAATACTCCTGAGTCACCAGACATTTCTAGAACAGCTGGAAAAGTGTTCCACATCAATTCAAAAGCAACATTAAAGAAATCATATTTCAAAAGTTATATTTTTCTCTAAGCATATAACTATGTTATAGATTCTCTTATTCTCTAAACCTATATTCTTTATCTACATACTTACTTAAAACTCTATGCTGAACTATTTCTCAGTCTGTGTGAATTCATTGAACAATTTCATGTCATTGTGTATATTCAAGACAGGCTATTCACTGAAAAAATAAGAATAAAAATCACTGTATTTTAACAGTGGGTGGGCGATAATACATAATCAGTGATTTTGGAAATAAAAATTGTAGATGACCTGAAACTCTAGAATTCAATGTGTGTTCTGGCTCATATGTGGACCAGTCATGCTCATTCTTATTTTGTTTTATTTAGTTTTATTAAGTTTATTGAGGTAACATTGGTTAATACAATTATATAATTTTCAGATGGACATTATAATTGACATTATATATTCTATTGTGTGTTTCCACCAAAGTCCAGTTTCCTTCAGCTACCATATATTTGATCCCTTTACCCACTTCACCTTCCCTATCCCCCTATATTTAATATCTTTGCCCTCAAAACTACCCCCTTCTCTCCCACCCCCTACACTTTGGTAACCACTAGTCAATTGTCTATGCCCAGAGTTCTGTTTGTTTGTCCTGTTCATTTGTTGCTTTTAGGTTTATAACCCACATATAAGTGATATCATGTGATTTTCACTTTTTCTTTCTGGCTATTTCACTTAGCATGATTGTCTCGAGGTCCATCCATATTGCGCAAATGGCAATATTTCATCTCTTCTTAAGGCTGAGGAAAATATTTCATTGTATATATACCACTTCTTTAGCTAATCATCTATCGTAGGACACTTTGTTGTTCCCATGCACTGGCCACAGTGAATAATGCTGCATCAGTATGCAAATATCTTTTATGAGATAAAGATTTTCAAGTCTTTAGGTAAATACCCAGTAGAGGGATTGCTGGATCAATATGGTAGATCAATTCTTAGTTTTTTGAGAACTTCCATACTGTTTTCCACAGTGGCTGTACCAATTTGCAATCCTACCAGGTGTATGAGGGTCCTGTTTCTCTGCATCCTCTCCAATATTTGTTATTATTTGTCCTGCTGATTATAGCTATTCTAATAGGTGTGAGATGGTGTCCATTTAGTATAATTTGCACTTCCCTAATAGCTAGCAATGTTGAGCATCTTTTCAAATATTTGTTGATTTGTATGTTCTTTAGGGGAAGTGTCTATTCAGGTCCTCTGCCCATGTTTTGATTGATCATTGTTTTGTTGTTGTGTTGTTTGTTATTGAGTCATATGAGTTCTTTGTATATTTTGGATATTAGACCTTTATCGCAGCTTACAAATATTTTCCTGTTCGGATGGTTGTGCTTTCCTTGTTGACGGTTTCTTTTGCTGAGCAGAAGCTTTTTAGTTCAATGTACTCCCATTCGTTTATTTTTGCTTTTACTTCTTGCTTTTGATGTCAAATTCATAAAACCCTCTTAAAGTCTAAGGTCCTTAGGTATTAGTTCCTATGTTTTCTCTATGCATTTTATTTTTCAGGTCTTATATTGAAACCCCAGTTTGGAGAACTGTATAAAGCAGAGGACTCCCTCCCTCCCTGTGTGTCATGGTCAATGGAGATTCAATGTGGAAATATAGGAAAAGCCTGTAGAGACATGTGAGGGTGTCCGTGCTATCTGGTTTTCATAATAAATCTCAAAAACATACAGAAATTTACGCATTCTTAAGTTCAGAGACCAAAGCTGGAAGCTATTGAAGGGAAAAGAAGCACACTGAGATTTTCCTATATGTTCTATAGCACCTTTGAATTTTCTACAAGTGTTATTCCTGCTGCTTTGTGTGTGTTTATATACATACATACATACACACACACACATATGTGTTTAGAACTATCCATTCAAATCAGTGGCATGAAACACCGGCATTATTTTGCTGGTTGTCATGTGTTGGCATTCCAAAAGGGCAGTGGGCTGGCACTTTTCTGCTGCAATGTTGAGTCTTATCAGAGAAGACCCACATGTGGGGAGAATGGACTACCAGGCGTTGAGATGCTCTGGAAGTGACTCAGTCCCATGTCTGCAGCTAGACCTGATGTGGCTGGAGGACACACATGAGACTTGCCAAGGTGGCCTGGGTGCCTCACTGCAGGGCACTCTCAGGTCATCCAGATCTTGGTACTGAGTTGGCTGACCGGCTCACAGGGCAGTACCTGAAGTGACCAGGCAAGGCTCATGGCCATGTCAAGCATAACCTTACACAGGACACAGTGTTGTTTAAAGGCATCTGTCAGTGACAAGAAACACTAGTGGCACCTCTGGTTTATAAGAAGGGGCTGAGACCCACTTCTACTTGGGAAAATTATCAAAGAAATTGCAAACATGTTTGAAACTTTCACATGCATAAACTAGTTTTAAAAAATACTCACTAGCAGATATAGCCCTCCAAACATGGCATATAGGAAAAAGACACCTTTTTCCCACAGCCAAGTGTACTAAGATGTGGGGTGGACTCCTGCCTCTACCACCATGACCTTGTTTGACAAGTAAACACAAACACTTAGGAAATCTTACGGAGAGTTTTGGAATGTCAAATACAGGTATACCTACACTGATGCAGAGTCACCTTGACATTGGGCCACTGAAGGCGTTGAAGGAGGTGACATGGTCTGGAGGATCCATAAACCAGAAGATAGTCCCACATAGAGTAAAACCTGGTGGTCTGAATGGAAGGCAAGTTCAGGGAGTGAGCCAGGGGACGTTTCAATAGGGCAGGCAGAAAAGGGTGGGAGCAGTTGGAACGAGGGAGAGAGGATGGGATGCAGAAGGGCACACAGAAATGAGGGAGAGGTGATGCAGGACGTGCTCGGGACCAAGGCCCTTACTCTCTCCGCAGAGTGCACAGCATGGCTCAGCTGCTGTTGTGACAAACGCACTGCCTGATTGAGCATCAGAGCCACAAGCCTCTCTGAAATGCTGGCCTCTGTGTCAGCACTGAACATGCACACTCCCATGCACCCAGTGATTTCACACTGAGGAGGGTTTCCTGCAGATACACTGGCCTGGGAGATCCACGATCTCCTGTCATTGCACCAAAACCTGAGTCATGAAGGTGGAGAAACAGCCTACTGCCTGACAACAAGGAACTCAGGAAACTAGTGACTATGTGATGATCTCCTAGATGTTGAGGCTTGAGGAAAATGTTTTAAATCTACATAATAAAAGAACACCCTGAGCTTTTGAATGTGCACTTACTAATGGCAGGGTCTGATCCTCACATTACTGAGCTTTCAATAAACAAAAGTTCCTTGTTCGTCTAAAGAAAAGTAAAAAGCAAATGACCTATAAGGGAAAGAAAATTAGAATCTCATCAACTCCTTGTAATAATTGTGAAAGAAGAAAATGGATACTATAGTTACACGAAGACAGTGAGCCTTGATTTTATATTCAAGCATGTAACTCGTGGGTATAAAGGTACTGACATCCACGTCATCATGCACGAACTCCACAACCCTCTTCCAGAGGAATAAAAAAAACTTCACGAAATAAAATTCCTAAGAAGACACTGATGTATGGACATGTGGAAAGAACTAAATTTGCAGTTATTTTTCTCAATTAACACTGGGGAGCTTTACAGGAGAAAATGGGTGACCTGATGGTGATGACTGGGTGAGTCTATAATAATTCATTGAGTCCTAACTTGTTCAGGGTGTTTTCTCTTCATATGCTTTATTTTGTATAAAAACATTTAAAATGAAGCCAGTAGTAGATAATTGTTTCATTCAAAAATCTTCAGTAACATAAAATATACATCTCAATTAAATTTTAAATCTCTGCAACAGACACTAGTTAACCGTCCACTAACTGAGCTGAGGCGGGAGAGGAGCAGGCAGGAGGCCCCTGTTCCTTGGCCTGACTGAAGCTTCCTGACACTGTGTCCACTCCATCTCCTCTGAGACTCAGGCTGAGGCCCCAGGTTTCTACCTGCACACGTGTTGATATCAGAGCTGCAAGGAGAGCACAGGTGCTGTTTGCCTCCCCGCGATCCAGACAGAAAGAAGGGGGCTCCCTGGTGAGGGCGTGCAGGACCCAGAAGGCTCCTCCCACCCTGGAGCAGTGACCACAGGCCCGGCTTCCCCAGAAATCAGGCTGACAGGACACTGAATCCTGGTGCTACTCTTGGAAGTGGGTCTTATATCTACCTGGTGTCTACAAATGTCTTAGGGACCAACTGAACTTGGTTGGAAAGCCTTCAGGTGACCTGTGCCCCGGACAGTGAGAGTGATGCAGAGGAAAGGGGGGACTCTGGGACTCCAGGATGAAAAGGACGAGTCTGTCTGCCCTGGTGCCTG
This sequence comes from Eonycteris spelaea, assembly GCA_003508835.1. Lineage (NCBI taxonomy): Eukaryota > Metazoa > Chordata > Mammalia > Chiroptera > Pteropodidae > Eonycteris > Eonycteris spelaea. The sequence continues at coordinate 15,851 of PUFA01002797.1, forward strand.
TGAGACACGCGTCTGATGACACAAGTGGCAGTGGTGACCCTTTCCCTCAACCTAACATTGCATGTGACCCATCATGAGACCAGCACAGCACATATGGACAGAGACCTGGAGCGTTTCCTTTTTCGCCTCATAATCTTTATTTTTCCTAACATCCCGATGCTTTGCCCGTGCCTTATATTTAAAAAACCATGATGTTGTGGTAATAAATAAAAAGTTTTATGGCTTAATGTGTTCCAATATGAAAAGCTGAAGGACACTGCCGTTTAAAATGTAATTAAAACAATAATATTTGTCTCATTTATTGACGAATTTGGGAAGGAAAAGAAACATAAGCAATTTGCAGCGCTACTCCTTACTGTGTCTCAATAAAAAGCATTGCATTAAGTTTCCTTCAGTATTTTTGTCATTTGCTTGATTTACATGTATGTATATACATAAAATCTACACAGGACCTTAGCCCCAGGCCTTTCAGAGGGCTCCACCGATGCTGAGAGGTCCCCAGCTGGGCGGGACGGGACCCTGCACTGTCCTTTACTTGATTCTGGGAGTACTAAGCTCCCACAGCTGAGGAAGGTGAGCTGCTTTGCTAGCATGAGAAGGAGCCCCAGGGCACTCTTATCCTCCACTTTCTCTCCCAGGAGGCCTGAGGTTGGGGAGGTCAGGCCAGCCCTGCTATCTCATCATGCCCAGGATAAGGCATTCAGTGCTAAACCTCCAGCTACGGGATGCTGCTCCCTGTTGATCTTGAGGGCATGAAGCGTAATACAGCTGCGTGTGCAGGACTATATTGTAAGTACATCCTGGAGGCCTCTTCACAGAAAATACAATGTGCACTATAACCCTGAAGTTACTCACCCGTGGCCTTACAGGAACCGACAGCCCTCTCCTCCAGATTAAGGAGGCAGTAGAGGGATGGGTTCAGCAAACTTAGAAACTTACACCCTGAGTATCCTCTTTATGAAAGATGATCTCACGACATTTTTCACTTGCCTTTGCTGATTTCACCATCCTCTTGTCTCCCTTGCATGTTCACACACAAGAGAGGAGACTCCTCAGTTTGGTTGTTTTTAATAAAATGTCCCCTCCCACAAAATGTTAGGAAGCAATGAAGAACATGTGCATTTGTTGCCTTACTCTTTCAATCCCAAGCCTTCCAAGTCACAGTTTTCTCCCGGTCCTTCTTCCACCTGAATGCATCCTCTGCTCCTTTCCTGAAGCACCTCCCAGGGAGTTTTAGAGAATTGCAGCAAGAGAACAACTGTGCATGGCCAGAGTCATCCACTGTAGAAAAGCCCCGTGTGGGGTTGCCATGGTGAAACCAGACCACAGGGCCCCTCCAGCATGTTGGGCCCAGCCCTTCTGACTCCCAGCCCAGTTCCCTGCCCAGCCCACTCAGGTGGCTCAACACAATGCAAAGGGGGTCAGGAGCCAGGGAGATGCTCTGAGAGAGAATGTGAAGAACTGGAGAAAGATATTACAGACATGGACAATTCCAGGACCTCAAGTACCTGAGAAGACCAGGCCTCTGTGCATGAGAATCAAAAAAGAGAGAAGGAGGGGCTGGGGGAAAGTCACAAAGAAGAGGTAACAAATAAGAGAAAGAATAAAAAAGAAAGAGGAAATAAGTTACATGTAGATGTTGCTCTCCATGCAGGAGTCTTCAAAATTCACAAAACATTCCTCAAGTTACAAGGGCAGTAATGGTGTTGGGTGCCCCTGGAATGGAAAGTGGAGAGTTAAGAGTCAAGGTAAGAACTCGCACCACTGCTCCCAGCAGCATAAACAAAGCCTGAACTTAAGACACACTCTGTGCTCATCTTACGCTCCTCCCCAGGGCCTCGGTCAATTCACCTCTGAATGAAGAGTGGCTCTCAGGTCTGCAGGGCCCCTGTGAGCCTTCAAATTCTGTAAGCGTGACCAGGAAGCCATGCCTGTGTCACCTTGTTCCTCTAAGAAGGCAGTCAGTTTCCATGATGGACTGTTTCAGGACATCGCCTTATTTCCCTCATGACTTCCCTTCCTTTTCTCTCTCTAATTAGAGCCCATTCCTTTCTCCTTCCACCTCCACCAAATATATGGTTCTCCAATATGGGACCATTAAAGTGATATCATGGGTTTACTACACCATCACTAATCAATCAATGGATCAAGAATCAACCTATTGAGACCAAAAGCACCTGTCATGAGTCTGGTTGTGCTGCATTCTGTGGGAGAAAGTGACAACCAACTCCACATAACAAGTGACTACTTGCCTAGTATGAACCTTAATTGGGAATATGTAATCCCCGTAAAAATCTTTTAGCCCCTCAGAAAGGATCAACATGAAATCTAAGTAAGGTCACTTTCTCAAATTTTTAGGTCTGTAGGTGAAGTCATGGGGTTTATACAGTGGGTATGGCCACATAAATCACATAAATACACGGTATCTGCCAGGGTTGGCCAGGTGTCCCGGAAGGCCTGGAGGGGCAGGGACACTGGGCCAGCCTGAGGCCAGGTCACAGGGTGGGCATGACGGGTTGTGGGGGAGGGCAGCTCTATTGATGGGTGGTGTGTTCTCAGGGGAGCAGTTACCCCCGCTCAGGCCCTTTCCAGATCTGGTCAGTCCAGGAGACCAGGTCCCTGAGGCCATGGGAATGAGCATGTGAAGCAGGCACACAGCCCCTTCACACAGTCCTCTGGAACTCCTGACGGCCATTCAGGTTCTCGGGGGGAAGCTGGACACGGCCTCTCTCAGATGGAGGCAAGTGGGTGTTATTCTGAGTCCCAGGATTTGGGGTTTGGGTGAGGAGTGGAGGCGAGAACTGTGGTTCAACGTGCTTCCCACCTCGCCTCTCCAGGAACGAGAGGGCATGTGCAGGAAGCTGAGAGGAAACCCTCTCTATGGTGCACCCCTGCGAGTGTCCTTGATACAGAACACAGGCTCATCCTCAGCATGATGGTTGACTGAGAACTGGAACAAGTGGTTTCTCAAAAGGCCAGAGCGATAGGCATGACGGGCTTGCTTATAAGCCTTCACGAGTGTTTGCGCACATCCACTTGAGGGACCACTCCCCAAACTCCACTGCTTTTCTGGTGGATGTGTGGGTGAGGGGAGGGGAGAAGGGGCTGGCATGACTCTGCCATTCCCATCGCAGGAAAACACAGGTATGAATATGTAGTTTTCATTCTTCCCCATGTCACTACAACATTTATTTTTTCCTACCTGAGGCTGTAGTCGCAGGACTGGGCTGCGACTACAATAGTCAGGGGCACGCATGCTTTCTAGGCAAGAAACTGTAACTGCACTTTTATACTTTCCTGTCAGAATTCTGTGGGCCCTGACCAAGTGGGTTGTGCTTCACTGCATTTGGCAAACACGGTTATCGGTGGTGCACCCATGCCGCCTAGTGGTGGACGTTGCCTATTAGCCTGTGCAAAGGGAGACATGAGGGCACAAGAGCTGAGGGTGAAGCAAAGAATCCAGGGGTTATGCAAAGCGGAAATTCAATATTCTTCAAAAAAGGCTTTCATAAATGGGCTTCTGTGACCTACAGGGATCTATTAGGGGAGGAATGTCTCCCGTTTCTTCCTCTCCATCCCTAGGGCTCACTCAGTGCCAGGCATACAGTAAGTGCTCAGGTTGCTCAAGAACCTGGATCTCATTTTGGGGACTGTTGAGCTGCAGGCCCAGAGAGCCAGAGCAGGCTCCCACAACCTCTAAAACTCACAGACAAGACCTCCTTTCTGTGGAGGTGGGCTCCACCGTGGGAATATAATTACAGTTCCTGGTCCATACATCTCTCCCATGTGCCAAGGAAACAAAGTTACAAAGCTCTACCACCTGCTCCTGCTTCACAATATCTAACTATCATAGGAATGTCAGGGGAGATGTTCTGACCCATTTTATTGAGTGTCATAAGTCAGTGATAAGAGTTGCAGAAATGGAAGTTGGACTCCCCGCCTGCACTTTGTGCAGTAATCTATTGCTTTAACAAACCATCCCAAAGTGTAGTGGCTTAGTACAACAGCATTATGAGTTCACCCTATTGGGCATAGGCTCAACTAGTGGGGTCCCTTTTCCTATCTGAGTCTCTGGCACTCAGCTTATGGGCTAGATGGCTCTCATGTGTCTAGGAGGTGGGTCCTGGCTGTGGTGATGAGGTGACTGGGCCATGGGACTGTAATCATCCAGTAGGCCAGCCTGGGCTTGTTCACATGGCAGCTGGGACCTGAGTGCAGCAAGAAGAGCAAGCTCCACACAAAGCACTTTTCACACTCAGAGCGTAGATTTCTATATGCTTCACGTTTACTAACTCTTAGTGGCAAGCAAGTCACATGATCAAGGCTGAGTCAGGCAACACACAGGCCATGGCTAGATGAAGAAAAATTTATGGCCATTTTGCAATCTGCCACTGTATCCCCTCATAGATTCTTAGATGACCAAAAGAGAAGTGACTAAATACATTCTGAGTAGCAATAAAAATAATAGCAATTATTTGCACATAGAGGAAATCAAAACATGTTAAATGAACGATTGTCATTTTTATTCTTGAGGTTCAGAGAGGTGAAATAACCTTCTCCAGGTCATACATAGCCAAAGTGGCAGAGCTAGAGTGTGCACCCAGCTGTCTGATTCCAAAGATCATGCTCACAGCAGCTGTACTGCTGGCTTGCCAGCATGTGTCATTCAGTTCGTCATTAACAGGGACTTATGGAATATTTAATTCAGATCGCAAGCACTGTTTCTCTTCTGGCCCTTTTCTCATTGTTCTCAGACAAGGAGACTGGCCTCATTTTGCAAAAGCCAGGTGACTGTTGTGCTTCTCATCCATATCACACAGTCAGGCATCAGGCCCGGGCACAAAGAAGAAACCAGAGATACTTTGTTTAAATCGATCACCCACACAGCAGGAAAGACCACTTTAGAGTCTCACTTCCACCTTTAGGCTGTAATGAGGATCACAAACCCCTTCTGGCAGGGGTCTGACAGTTCTGTGGTTTCAGAGAAGCCCAAATAGGAAGTTCAGGCTTCCACCTGCTGGATACTCAGGAAGTCAGTCCTTTACTCCTTGGTGTCAGTTGAGTTTGGGGAAACTGGACTTCCATCCTCCGCCCAGCGGTAATGAAGAAGTCCACTCTCTCCCCAGTGGGGTGGGGTCAGGGCAGACATTCACCACCACCTAGTGGCAGTAAGGACACACTTTCTACCCATAGTTTCAGTAGAGGTCATGAAGGAAGCACTAACGAGGCACTCATAATGACTCCTTGAGCGGCATCAGCAATTCCAGCTCATGGTTCTTTAAGGTTAACAAAATTGACAAACCTCTGGCTAGACTCATTAAAGAAAAAGAGAAAGGACACAAATAAACAAAATCAGGGATGAAAGGGGGAAATTATGACAGACACTGCAGAAATACAAAGGATCATACAAGAATACTATAAAAAGTATATAACACCAAATTTAATAACCTAGAAGAAATGGACCAGTACTTAGAAAAATACAACCTTCCTAGACTGAATCAAGAAGAACTGGAAAATCTAAATAGACTATTCAGCAGTATGGAAATTGAAACAATCATCAAAAATCCCCAAAAGTAAAAGTCTGGACCAGAAGGCTTCACCAGTGAATTCTACCAAACATTCAAAGAAGATTTAATACCTATTCTTCAAACTCTTCCAAAAAATTGAAGAGGAGGCAATACTTCCCAACTCATTTTATGAGGCCATATTACTCTGATACCAAAACCTGGTAAAGATAACAAAAAAAGAAAACTACAGACCAATATCTCTCATGAACACAGATGCAAAAATCCTAAATAAGATACTAGGAACTGAATACAGCAACATATTAAAATTATACACCACGATCAAGTGGGCTTCATCCCAGGGGCACAGGGATGGTTCAACATATGCAAATCGATTAATGTGATACACCACATAAACAAATTAAAAAATAAGAATCATATGATCATATCAATAGATGCAGAAAAAGCCTTCAAAAGATACAGCATCCATTTATGATCAAAACTTAACAAAATCGGTATAGAAGGAAAGTACCTTAACATAATAAAGGCCATATATGACAAACTCAGCCAACATTATACTTAATGGTGAAAAACTAAAAACCTTTCCTCTAAGATCAGGAACAAGGCAAGGCTGTCCACTATGCCACTGCTATTAATATAACATTGGAGGTCCTAGTGAGTGCAATCAGGCAAGAGAAAGATATGAAACATTCCAAGTAGGAAACAAAGAAGTCAAACTGTCACTATTTGTGGATGACATGATTCTCTATATAGAAAACCTAAAGACTACATAAAACTACTAGAAACAATAAGCAAATACAGTAAATTTCTATACAAAATCAACGTTCAAAAATCTAGCGTTTCTATACTCTCAAAACGAAGTGTCAGAAAAAAGAAGTGGAAAAAAATCATTCCTTTCAATTGTAACAAAAAGATAAAATACTTAGAATAAATTTAACAAAACATGTGAAGGACCTATATAATGAAAACTATAATACCCTTTAAAAGAAATCAAGAAGATACAAAGAAATGGAAAGATATTCTGTGTTCTTGGATTGGAAGAACAACATAGTTAAAATGACCATATTACCTAAAGCATTATAGATTTAATGCAATCCCCATCAAAACCCATCGGCATTTTTAAAGAAATATAACAAAAAATCATCAGATTTGTATGAAAGCATAAAGACCCCGAATTTCCAGAGCTATCCTGAGAAAAAAGAATGAGGCTGGAGGCATCACTCTGCTCAACTTCAAATTACACTACAAAGTGACAGCAATCAAAACGGTATGGTATTGGCAGAAAAACAAACATGGACCAGTGGAACAGAATCGAGAGTCCAGAAGTAAACCCATATTTATAAGGGTAAATAATTTTCACCCAAACATACAGTAGAAAAAGGTAAGCCTCTTCAATAAATGGTGCTGGGAAAATTGGAAAGCCACATGTAAGAATGAAACTAAACTG